>JAUZNC010057962.1:0-49454 GCA_034780395.1 Vannuccia rotundouncinata | reverse complement strand
TCGCTTCGCTATCTCGTAATAATAGATATCCTCGTATGGAAAAGTAGCACTTTTCCAATTTCAGGAAAATAGTTATTTCTTGACATTTTTTTTAAAAATTTTAATATATAAATATAGAATAATAACTCTATATTATTACATCTTTGAAATTGCTAGCTTTCCAGTTGCATCTATGCATTCAGCAAATAGATTCCAGCTATTATTAAAGCGTAAAACGTATTCATTCGGATTTATATCATTCATTATTTCTTCTGCTGATCGTTTCATTTTCAATAACATCCTTATAATATTAACTATTCTAAAATTTAAATCTGGTTATAAATGGGTCATAGAGATTTTAAATTATAATATTGACCACAAAATAGAAAAAACTACACTGCTTCATTAGATAAGTAAAGCTTATATACTGAGATTTATATAGATCCATAATCTCTGCGCTCTCTCGGATCAATAGATTCTCATTGTATGGAAAATTGCTACTTTTCAAAAGTGGAATTTTTGCAATGTAGGTATTTCATATTGATTGAAGAATTTGAAAAGTTTAACTTTTCAGGGCATGGAGAATACTTTTCAATGCATGGAGAATTGAATATAAGAATATATTTTATGGATTTTATATTGAACTCTTATTTTGCTAATACTTTTCAAAAATTAGTGCATATCTATACATTTATTATTTAAGTTTGGTGGACATTTAATATAAATTGATTTATGCATAGCAAAAAATTACATTCACTCATTTAAAAAGTACTTTTCAAATATCGTGAAAATAATTATTTCCGTACATGCATAAAAAAAGTATTTTTTCCTCAATTATCTGTTCCATATTGATTAAAATTTAATTCAATATTTATGTTTATATGTATTGCTTGGATAACAAAAATTATAATACAAAAACTATTCGATCCAATGAGCTATATTAAGCTAACAACACCCTAACTATCGAGTGTTGTATTATTCTTCTTGCTACGTTTTATAGAAAAAAAAGAAAGGGAATCTCCTTGCAAGTTCATTTTAATCATACAGATTGTAAAACATATTAGTTGTTAAATGTCATTCAATATGATAATACTATAGAACTTATATATCTATACTTTAATTATTAATTTTAACTTGTAGTTTTAGTGTAATGTCTATGGTTAATACATTAGGTAGACAATTACAATCAATACGATGCTAAATTAGAGATCTGTTATATAGTCAGTCATCTGTGAAATTCTTCGGCGTGTAGCGGAAATAATTCATTCAGCACTGCTTCTGTGTGAATGTAGGAACGTTAATTACTTCGTTTATAGAATAAAGCTGAACAATACTTATATTATTTCGAATTATTATATTTCGTATTTTAAAAGAAACTGTGTACATCAAATTTAAAAGTTTCTAAAAATAACATTCACACTGATTTAAAATGACCGATGACGGCAATGAGATACAAAAATCTTTAACACAAGTTAACAATGAAGAAAGCGAAGTCCCCAGTCAAACGCTGCAGCTGAACAACTCTCTATGGCGTTCAACTCGAGCAGCCATTGCCATTGTTGGTTTCCTGGGCTTCGTAAGCATTTACTCCCTCAAGGTCAACATGTCTGTTGCCATGGTGTGCATGGTAAATCAAACCGCTCTTGGTACTAAGAATAATCAAAATACATCGAAGGGGCCTCCAGAGTGTAAAGCAACTACAAGTAACGCCACCTCAAAAGTAAGTTTTTATATACTATTATTTGAGTAACTATTATGACAATATAT
The DNA here is from genome assembly GCA_034780395.1 of Vannuccia rotundouncinata. Taxonomy (NCBI): domain Eukaryota; kingdom Metazoa; phylum Platyhelminthes; order Proseriata; family Coelogynoporidae; genus Vannuccia; species Vannuccia rotundouncinata. The sequence continues at coordinate 47,708 of JAUZNC010057962.1, read as the reverse complement.
TTGTGCATTAATTTGACCTTAAAAGATTTTCTAATTGTGATAAATAATTTATATTATATATATGCAAAATATACATACATTTTAATTCTAATTTTTCAAAACAAATAAATCTATTTTTAAAATGTGAATAACTATTGTTTAATTAGAAATAAATAATTTACTCATGTGATCTATTAAGTTCCATACAATTCTGTATTTGTATTTAGCCCACCCTGGATGGCGAGTTTGTCTGGTCCAAAACTGTCCAAGGTCACATACTGGGTTCCTTCTTCTACGGCTATATAGTGACTCAGATACCCGGCGGGTGGCTCTCATTCAAGCTAGGAGGTACCCGTGTTCTTGGCTGGAGTATGTTTGTCTGTGCAGTGGCCACTATCTTTATGCCACTCGGGGCCCGCTTACACTGGGGTGTTCTGATGGCTCTCCGCATTTTAGCTGGTCTTTGTCAAGGGGCAGTCTGGCCCGCTATGCACAGTGTCTGGACTCAATGGGCTCCACCGCTTGAGAGAAGCAGACTTATTGGATTCACGTTTGCAGGTAAACTGGGCTAATGCAACTAAAGTAGATACTAAGAACATATTTTTAATCCCTGCCATACATTTTTTAAACTGTGCTTAACAAACTTTTAAAAGAAATGACCAAACATATTCTTACATGCTACTTTGACTCTAGATGCAAGACAGTTACAATTACAGCATAGAACGTCAGGTTGACTATGGCGTTCCGCAAGGTATAAGCACATTAGGACCTCTCATTTTCACCTTTATATATGTACATGAATGTGACACTCAGATAAGTAAGGAAGACACCGAATTAGGATTAGTGCAATTTGCTGACGTGGGGTGGGGTAAGAGTGATTCAATAGCTGCAAACAAGTTGAATATGGCTCTAAAGCGCTTTGATCCGTATGCTTCGACAAATAAACTGGCTATCCAACACAGTAAAACTCAGTTGTGGAACTCATCAAAAACGGTCATCTAGATCACCAGAAAAAATAGTAATATGTTGCAAAGCCATAACGCAGAGGCCATTGAGGTTCTGGGAATGACAATTGAGCCATCTCTGTCATGGCTCCCACAATGCGAGAAAGTAAAGAAAGTCTTTGGAGTAGTAAAATCACTCCGCCGAGTTGCAAAGTATCTTCCTCAGCGTGATAACGAACTTCTTGCGAAATCACTCGCTATCCTTCATCTCATGTACTGTCAAACAGTATTAGATGACTCTTAACAAGAAGCAAAGGCCCTACTTCATCGGGATTATAAAGCTAGGGCAAAAACAGCTGCTGGAAAGGTCAGAAGTGTATGTGCAATGACACAAATGGGCTGGCCATCACTTGAGGTTCACATCACATCACTTCGCAAACACGCCCGAAAAAATCTTTTCAAAAAAGATTGGGAGACTGGGTATCCGGAGGCTTTGCCTTTCATGTTACCGGAAACTACAAGGGCAGATATTGAGAACGTTAGAATGACAAGAAGCATCACAAGAGGCGACGTAGCAACTCAACGATGCAAAACAACATTCGTCGAGAAGTCCTTTCAGAACTGGGCATCAAGGGTTATGAACAATTCATGATGTATTTATAATTTTTTATCATGTACAATAAAATTTATATTCATTTTATATATCTACCATGTCATCACTTACTTCCTACACTGCACTGCAGTGAAATAAAAATATTATTATTTTAATAAATTAAATTACTTTAATTAAAAAAAAAATTATCTTCAGGTTCTCAAATTGGAAACGCATTAACCCTCCCAATCTCGGGACTTTTGTGTGAATATGGATTCGACGGAGGTTGGCCGACCATCTTTTATGTTCTCGGGACCTTGTGTGTTCTCTGGTTTGCCTTTTGGATGTTCCTTGTCTACGATTCTCCTGCGAAACATCCAAGAGTTTCCACGGAAGAAAAAATATACATAGAGTCAGCGCTAAGTGGACAAGGTGGATCTCAAGTACGTAAATTAAGCAATGAAGCACTACAATATTAAAAAACAATTAATAGCTGATTAGTTTTGTTAGTAATGTTGTTAGTATAACATCAACAGATTGTTTATGAAATGTTTTTTAAAAAAACATTTTTTTAATTTCGTTAGTTGAGTTGTTAGCGAAAAAGATTTAAATTAAAATCTAAAAACTAAATGTAAAACATTCAGGAGTATAATATTTAATATACTTCTAATTGAATCCGTAATCTTTTTAAACGGAATTTTTTATTAAAAAATAATGAAATTCAAACAAGTTTTTCAGATAAAGTCTTTAAGTGTAATGATTGTATTGTTATTAACAATAATTTAAGAATAATAAAGTAAAAATAAATTTGATTATTGAGTATTGATTATTATTAGTAACCCTCTTCGTCGCTCTAGGGTAAATATACAATTTCGGTATTTACTTTTAACTACAAAAGAATAATTAATCTAAGTATTGCGACTTCTACTGCATAATAATTGTTTTATTCCTAAGTACGCTTTATTTTTTATATTATACAATTAAATATATGAAGAATTTGACAAACATTAGGTATTTAAGAAATACAAATTAATATACATGAATTAATTGCTATTTTATATTTGGTCAGTTTTACAGTTTAAAAATATGTTGGTGATATACTTCAGTGAGATGATATGCTCTGAGAACGAGTATAAAGTAATTGAAACAAATTGGTGAAGAGATAATTATTTTTATTTCTGAATTTTGGTGACTTAAAAATAAATTTAGTCCCACATGGGCCTTTTAAAATGATTTTTATAACAATGAATTACAGGATAAGAAAGTTCCTTGGTTGTCCATCTTTAAGTCGCTTCCTGTATGGGCCATCATCATATCCCATACGCTAAGTAACTTCGGCACATATACTTTCCTAACAAATGTTCCCACCTACATGAAGGAGGTCCTCGGATTTGACATTAAATCAGTGAGTCTCAATCTGAACCTATTGTGGTTTCTTTGTAAAATCAGCATTGATTTTAAAATACATAGCCAAAACGTATTCTAATTAATGGCAAATTAGTTATAAATTGACTATTAAATATTATCAAATTGATCAAATTGATTATCTCTTAAAATATAATATTATTCCGATAAACTGTAAAATTACAGATTTACAATTTAATTATTTTTTTTTAATTTTAGATTTATATAAAGCTATTTAAAAAACGTTAAAAACAAACCCTTACATGATCCAAATAAGGGGGTAGTACTTTGTAACAATAGAAAATTAAAATATCATTATAATCCAAAACCAATAAAGATTACCTAGTTTGAAAGATACGTATAAAGCTAAATTTAGAAAACTATACAATATTATTATTTGCCAAAAGGCAAATGTTCGATAGTTCATACTCCAAGGTCATAGGGCTTCAGGCTACAGAACTATGTTCTGTCCTACGAATTGGCCCCAGTACCAACGTCTATGTTTGACACCACAGGAGAAATGAGAGCTGCAACTTCAAAGTTTTCCTTAAAGCAACAGCTTCAGGTGGAGGTAACTGCTTGGACAACAGCAAGTGACACTTCAGTAGTTGTGATTGATGGTTCAGCCCTACTCTGGGTGATTCCTTGGCCTGCGGAGGGCACCATGACTACAGACTACGCAAACAACTTGAACACGCCATTGCCAATAGACTAAAAGTTGGAGACGTTCACCTAGGGTTCGATCGGTACTACGATTACAGTACTAAGAGTGTCACCGGAAGTGCTAGGGCCACTGGAGTTAGCCGAGTCCACAAGCTGGAGTTGAACACCAAGTTACCACTTCAAAAGACTGTATTGACGGCGACCGAAAACAAGAAGCAGTTGATAAACCTGGTTGTCAAACTTCTGATTGAAGATGAGTCATTCCATGAATACACTCAAAGCCACAAGTTGATAGTGATTGGTGAGAACGCTGCCCCATTTGAGATCAGCCATGGTGGTGTAGTGATAAGGAGAGCGGATTTTTCCACTAGTCATGAGGAAGCAGACAATGTTATTGTCCAACAGGTGATGCTGTCTTCTCGAAATAATGAAGAGAGAGATATAACTGTGATATCTGATGACACTGAGGTTTTCATTCTCTTGCTTCATTATTATCACGCTGGAAGCATGAAAAATCGTATTACCATGGAATCACCAATTAAGGATGGAACAGTCATTGACATTAGAAAAAATGTGGAGAAGCAGGTGTCTTTTGTGAATGAACTCTTGCTAGCCCATGCTCTTACTGGGTGTGATACGGTAGCATGCTGCTATGGGTTGGTAAAGCTACTGCATTGAAGGTTCTGAAAGCTGGACACTCACTATCCTTTTAGGGGTATTGGATTCTCCCATAGAATCAGTGATTGCGCAACGCTTGAGGGTATGGGCATCCAAAATGGGTCAGGCCTCTGCGGCACCACCAAAACTGTGTTCCCTTTCTCCTACACGTGAGGCCTTTGAAGAGAACGTAAGAAGGGCCCATCACCAAGCCATTGTGTGGCGTTCACTGGAAGATAGCAATCCGCCTGAACGTGATGCAGAAATGTACGGATAGGTGAAAGACTCGAAACTGAAGACGCTACAACCGGTTCCCCTTCCCGCAAATATAGAAATGTACAATATTTTGTGCTTGTTATGCTGCAGGTTGCAGGAATCTTACTTAGTCCCCAACCAGTCAAATAAATAGTTTCAATGGATTCCTTGCCCCTCAAAACATATGATTAGACACAAAAATTATCATCCTAGGCCAAATACTAACTGAGTTATAGGGAGTTATCTGAAACGGCAGCCATCTTGGACGCCATCTTGAATTTCTCAAAACGCTCAGGGGTGCCCGGAGTGCACCCGGCAGATTCTGAAAGAGTAGACCTTGGGCTACCAAATTCAATAAAAAAAAAGTTTGCATGAAATTTCCAGGTTCAGCCATACTTCTGCCGGAATATACAACGAAATTTCCAGGTTCAGCCAAAAAATTGGATTTAGCAACCGGACTAGTATGAACTAACGCACGTTATATAATATTATATAATTATTTAAATTTAAAAGAAATCTAAAATATGGTTTTATTTTGAATCATAGATACTAACTATAATTTAATAATGTATTTAGAGCGATGTTTGAAGGAATCACTTTTGAGTCGAAGGCGAAGCAGTGACACTTTATGTGAGAATTATAGAAGAACACATTAGTTGGAATTCTTAATTTATAACGATATTTTCAATCATATTTTCAATAATATTAATAGTAACACACAAATTTTATAAACATTTAAAATTTTTTAATAATCTTCATTATTTTTTTAGCGATATCTATAAATAGTATATATTAACGAACTAATTTGAATCTAATTAATTGATATTGATTATCCGATTTTTTCATAGAATCGTGAAAGTTTTGTATTTTTTAAAATTCATTTACATTAATATCGGACACCTCTTTGATAAGAAAATAATTTGTTATGGTTCAATAAAATAAATATTCTCTAAATAACTTTATACAGGGATGGCCAGAAGAAACCGTCCAAACAGTAACAAAAACGATTTAAGTTATTTTTGACAGACTACTGTTATCGGAATTTCTGTGATTTTCTAGAATTTGAAAATATTTACCAATTGATTTTGGAATATATGTAACATATATATATGAATTTATTTTTAAAAATCAATGTAAATAATGTTTTTTTGTAAGGTGGACTTTTACTTCTGGCGATATATATTCTTATATATACAGGGTGTTTCATAAGTCACGCCCCACTTTTAAACTTATATTGAAATTTGAAATCTATGGACAAATTAAATATAATTAAAATTATCACCCTTCCAAACTCACTATTCTCCATAAGCTTCAGGAAGATGACTTTGACCGTAGACTCCAATTTTGCGAATTTTTTAAGGAACAAGAGGCTTCAAATCCAGAATTTTTTTAAGGAACAAGATGCTTCAAATCCAGAATTTTCTAAGTTGATTTTATTCAGTGACGAAGGCAACTGAACTGTCAAATGAACAGACATAATTGCACCTTTTGGGCAAAAGAAACAATTAAAATCCTCACTGAATGGAAGGCAGGAAGACTGAAACTTTCGAGAAGGTTAGGTTTAGTTGACACAACAATAATCGGCCCATTGTTTTTTGAAGGCAATGTTAATGGGTAACATTATCTGGATATGTTTCAGAGGGTTAGTAGCATTTCGCCGTAACGCATTTCGCCGTATCGCATTTCGCCGTCCAATTATTTATTAACTATTAAAATCGCATTTCGGCGTCCGAATATTTATTATTTTTAAAATCGGATCTCGCCGCCCTATTTTGCAATATTAATTGCTTCTTACTGTACTTGTTTTTGCTTAACTAAGTATATAAGGAATCATTCATTGTCTCACTATATTATTGTTAGCAGATTTACAACAACATTTATATTTTATTGAATCTTTCAAATGAAAAGTTGTATCTATATACGATCATATGATCATGTTGCAGGATAATTTCACAGAATTAAAGTCTATTTATTAAAATATAAACAACGTTCTAATTCTGTGGACAATTTATATGAGCATTATTATGAATAAATTGTATTTTTAAATAAAAGTGACGATATTGCAACAATTATTAAATACATTCCATAAAACTATATGTTTTACAGCTTTATAATTTAGTTTTTCAAATTTTCTTAGAATAGCTTTTAACATATTTAGATGTAATATTTATATCTATTAATAAAAACAAATCGAAAGGTATATATAACGCTGTTTGCTTGTGAAAGCATAGATACATAAATATACATTGATATTAAAAATAAGATACTAAAAAACAATAACAACCTTTATTATATCTTTTTAAAACATGCTCAAAACAGGACAGGAAATTACATGTTTGCAGTGAAAATGGTTGAGGGGTTACTAGGCAATGTTAGTTGAGTGCTTACTTATTTTATATTTCATATCCGAACATTTTGGAATAAATATTGTTATATAATATTTATTGATATTACAGATTTTACGTAGACAGAATTTATCACTTGTATTACCTAAATAATGATAATATTAATGAAATATTAGATTAAATAATAATTATTAAAGTTCTATTTTTTGTGCAACCCTGTATAAATATAATGTCTAACTTTTGGTATTCTCAAACGATTTAGACCTCCGTGAAATATTGACACGGAGTGAAAAGTACTTTTTGCTTTTGATGACAGAATAATTGAGTGCCGACACTAATAAACGCCCACATATTCACTTGCTGACTCTTTCTTAATAAAATAGCCTGACAATTAGGAGTATCAATGAAAATACGAACCCTGCACATCCATTTTCTATAGTCATACTTTAGTTCCAGGGGCGTAAACTCCTAAATTTCTTGGGGACTCATGCCCTCTCAGCCCCCCCGGTAGCGCCGGTCATGTGATAATAGTATATTATTTGATATTTTCTTTGACGGTATATAGCGATATTTGTATATAGGCGGTTATAGTAATTGGAAGCGGTGGTTTATGTTAATCCAGTCTTTATCCAGTTATACTGCCCGTTGGTGTTCAGCTGGTGGTATTTATAGTGCAATCTTAGCTAAGTTTCCGTCGCGCACTTAGTCCAAACTATCGGAAGTGCGCACTTAAAATCCTTATTTATAGTGCAGTCTTCGCTTAGTTCTGAATCAGGTTTAGGCTGCGCGATGACCCGAGCTCACGTGTAGGTAAAAGTAGGTATCAGTAATATATTGATGCATCGTAAAACCATTTTCCCGTATATCGTTATTTTAAGGAACTGGCTCATTTGGTATGTCGTTGGCGCCGAAGTCAGGCATATTCGTCTAAAGCTATATTATGAAGAATCATAGCAGCCGAAATCAATATAGGGGCTTTTGCTGGCGTAACTTTGAGTTCGTCATGTAAAATCCGAAAACGTTTTTTCAGCATACCAAAAGCACATTCAACAGTAAAACGTGTCTTTTTAAGCGCATTATTGTATGCTTCTTGCCCTGGAGTCTGTGAGTGCGGGAATAGAGTCATTAGCCAGCGACGACAAAAGTAACCACTGTCTCCAAGAATGAACCGCTTCTCTGCCATATTCTTCAAAATGTTCCCAAAGGGAGGTTTGTCGAAAAATAAACCTGTCATGGCAACTGCCGGGCCAACGAATAGAAACAAAAGAAAATTTGTAACGTGGATCGCAGACAGCACAAACATTGATATACAGATAGTACTTCCGGTTAAGGTAGGCATTGGGATTCACTTTTGGCTCTTGAATGCGAATGTGAGTTCCGTCGATTAGTCCAACAATCCTAGGGAAGAAAGCGATATCGTAGAACTGTCTCTGAGTTGAAGGAATATCATCCGGCCACTTAATAAATTTGTCCATTTTATTAACAAGTGCAGTACAAACTCGTTTAACGCACACACACAGTTGCTTGGCTCAAGTTCAAAGTATCGGCAATGGACAATTGTAGAGAGGCGCTACCCAAGTAACGAAGAATACAAAGAATTTGGATTCTAGCAGAAATTGGACGACCTTTGTTAGTTTCTTTCTGTAGATCGTTGTTTAAAATGTTTGTCAGATAATCAATTCAATTTGCAAAAAAGAATTTCGGTTTTAATGTGGCAATAATTCTAATAAATAAACTATATAAATACTTACCTCTTGTAAAACGATATTTTCTATATAAATCTCTGTCGGATAAGTTATTATTAGTTGTGTCATCTCGAGGCGTGCGATAATATTTGCTTTTCGTTTATATTGAACTCGTAATGGTACGTGCATATAAGCTGCCATGTTAATTAATAAATGAATATCCTTTTCATCAATCTGAAATAGTTTGTAATGGTATGACAACATTTGAAATATTTGCCATTGATTAAAAGCAGGTAAACTATAAAGCGGTAAGACTGCTCGCAGGCAGTCTTAACAGTGCAATGGAAAATTTAAGTCTGGACTATAATGATTTAGTCTAAAATAAGTTAAGTGTGCACTATAAATAAAGTTTCTTTGCTAAGTGCGTGAACTAAGTCCAGACTTACAAAGTTTGCACTATAAATACCACCTCTGAATATGTCTGACTTCGACATACCAAATGAACCAGTTCCTCAAAATAACGATATACGGGAAAATGGTTTTACGATGCGTCAATATATTACTGATAGGTAACCTACTTTTCTTAAATGTAATTAAATCTGTCATTCATATCGCCCTTGTGAACATTATATTATATACAGTGTTGTCACGATTTTTCGAAATTATATAATTCTACTTTATTTATTTATTATTATTATTTATATATGTATTATTAATATTATTATATAAATTAAATATATATATATATATATATACAATATAATATATATTAATTATATTATTATTCATATATTATTTATACATTATTATAATGATAATAGAAAAAATCGTACCTAATAAGTTCTTTGATAAATTTTCTTGAAGAATAATAAATTTACGAACTAGTATACTAAATAAGAAAACAAGGAAAGAGCATAACTACATTATATTAACAATATATAGTTAATATCAAAATATGACTCACACTCAAACAAAACAACAATCTAGACACATGAGGTCGGGTCATCGCGCAGCCTAAACTAAGTTCAGAACTAAGATAAAACTGCACTATAAATAATTATTTTGAGCGCGCACTTCCGATAGTCTGGACTAAGTACGCGACGGAAACTTAGCTAAGATTGCACTCTAACTACCACCCTGACGACAGTCTATTATTTGATATTGTATTTGACGGATCAAATATATTTTAAAGGAGCCAAACCGTTTAGTGAGGGTAGTGTACCATCTACGCCCACGCTGATGGGCCACACAAAAAAGGTCATATTCCGTCCTTATTCGAGTTGATCTGTATCATGGCACAAGTGGCAGTCGATAATGCTCTGGCGGAGTTTGTAGAAAGTGGTAGAGGTGGTCGCCTTCTTAAATTTGTAGGATTTTTGTTTAGAAAAGACTATGAGAAAAACTACGAATGTTATTTTAAGTGCAAAACGAAAGACTGTAAAGCTCGAGCTAGAGTAGAGGGCCAATTTATGACGAACCAGCGAGGAATCCATCACCACGGGACGGCGTGAAAGAGATTGAGAAGAGATCCTTCGTCAACATCATGAAACGAGGGGCTACCGACGTCCCAACACCTTTAACTCAAATTTATCACCAACATGTCGTCGAAGTGGATAACCCGCAAATCCAGCCGCCATACCTCTCCGTGAGAGACGCCGTCTACCTTTCCCGACGCAGGTTACTGCCCCCCTTCCCCTAAGCGCCGAAGACTTTATTATGAATCGGGGAAGTGGCCGATAATTACATCGTGATGGACTTGCGAGACAATCTTCAAAGGCGAATCGTAGCGATCACCTCGGCCACTTGCTTGAGACATATTGTTGTCTGTGGCCATTCATACCGCAGAAGCTTATCGATTACGCATGGCTGCTCACCATGGGCGACGCACCAGCTCCTGATCAACCGAACCATGAGGGCATGGTGAATATCCAAGATTATGTGGTGGCAATGCGAAATTCCCCCGAAATATTTGGAGCCACTACGGGAAAGATGATGACAAAACTTCTAACGCCGCGGAGTCGTTCCATCATAGACTGAACGGTGTATGTGGCAAGTACTGACTCAACATCCACGCGTATTGTATGGAAATCATGACAGAGATACGAAACACGGAGGTGCGCATCGCTCAGCTGGAGGCCGGAGGTCCACTTCCAAAGAAGAAGGCGGTGCACGCCATCGTCCACGCGAGGCTGGCCTGGTACCGTCAGGAATTCGAAACGGGAACGAGGAATTTGCGCCAACTACTTGACGCAACTGCACGACAATCTCATATAAATTTCGCTTATTACATAAAGTTTTTATGTACATTATTTTCAGGTTTTGTTTACTATTTTTGTAAGATGAATTACTTCTGCTTATCTTTCTTGTTTCTTTCATATAACTTTTAGATTTTTATATTCTATGTATTTGATAATCTATAATTTAGAATGATTGAGAAAACACTTCACAACACGCTTGCTAACATGGGGAATTCCTGTTTAGATAATTTTAATGTTAATGTATAGATTTCGAATACTTCGGTTTAGATTTATTGAACACAATATAACCTCCCACTGCAAAGAAATATGGATAATACTTTAAAATTTAAATTATGAATTTATGACATGACGAATGTTTCAATTCGAATATTATTTTAGTTTAAAACTATAAATTGATTAGGAATTTGAATTAATTTTATAAATAAAGTAGAAATGTATCATTATATATGTGGCTATCGTGGTTGAAATTCTTATATGAATTCGACTATCATTTTCATCCATTGATTTATAGCTTTAAAAATTGACTTCCATATGGCCTGAACGCGTAACTTGACACATTTTTGCTAATGAATTTTATTGAATCTTATATATTTTGTAGTTGTTACCTTTTAACAACATATTTCAATATGCCACATTTTATTGTTTTTATGTATAAACAGTCCACCCCCCTCAAAAATACAATTTGGAATTATTATTGAAATATTATTATTTTATTGATAATTATTTTGTAAATTTCATAATATATGATGCTGTGGACTATTAATGGGATTCTTAACCACTCCTTAACACTTTTGGCCCATGTTGCTATTAAATAATAAAGTGTCTGAAAGTATCTAAAATTATCAATAAGCACATCGTCACTTTTACCACATTTTATATTTTTACAGTGTCGTTAATCCGAGAATTCAGACGATGAGATGCAATACGGCAAAATACGATTTTTATAATTAATAAATAATTGGACTGCGAAATGCGTTACGGCGAAATGCTACTGCCCCGTTGCAGACGTGGCTCATGCCCAATATTCTCAATACAGTCTCCGCACGGAGACAAAGAAGATTATGGCTTATACAGGATGGAACACCTTCCCATTTTGCATTTGCTGTCCAAAATTTTCTGGAACCCACATTTGAAGGCAGGTGGATTGGGAGAAGAGGACCTGTTGAGTGGCTCTCACATTCACCCGATCTTAACCCTCTTGAATTTTGTATTTGGGATATTTGAAGAACAGGGTCTATAGAACTCCTCCCCAAAATTTACAAGATTTGCAACAAAAAGTTGTTAACCAAGATAACACTGTATCAGCTGAAATATGCCGAAAATTTTCAGCGAAAGTTTTCAGCGCGGATTAATAGGTGCATTGAGCAAGGACAGTCAACACATTGAACAGTTTGATTAAAATATGTTTCATACACTTACGTATATGTATTTACTCTTTTGAAATGTGTTCAACAAATACAAATTTTTAGAATTACATATTTTGGGAACTTACTTCTTAACTTAAAAGTGGGCGTGACTTATGAAACACCCTGTATATGCCTATATACAAATAAAGTTTTCTAAATACTATTTCTAGATGCATTCATGCGATGAACAAATATTTATACTTATTCATATACACTCCTATAAGTTGTAAATCATTTTTCAATATATCAATATCAAAACCAAAATGGAAAGTAATCCCCTACCTAGAAAAAAATTAATAATGCGCTTGGAGATTACCTTTCTGGTTAATAAGAATGAATGCCCTTGACACATTCCTTTCATTTATTATTATTTATAGAATATTAATTAAATATTAATCATATTAATATTATTTATTAAAGTATAATATACAAATAAAATAAATTTGCAGTCAAACGTGTGAACATTTTTGAAAAAGAAAGGTGAACCTTGATATGAGGTTATACTTATCTATTTCTATAAATTTGTTGATTTTCTATATTAAGTCAAGATAAATTATTTTTTTAAATGTTGGTGAATCTATGGTTTTCTTTATCGGATAGCGATAGTTCAAATCATATAGTATAGAAAGTTTATGTTTAAAAAATTTTCAAAATTCAAAGGTGAAAAGAACGTTTTTATAATTTTATTCAGGAAAGATACTCACATGCCACTAAAAATCTCTGTATATACACGCTCCAGTGGGCTTTTATAACTACACTCTTCTAAATAAATTGAGATATATTTTCTATTTCAAAAACGGTATGAAAACCCATTTCAATTTAGTGTTTCTGAATGAATCCCTTCAGAATGGAGCTCTGTCGGCCCTGCCCTACATTCTCTTCTGGGTGATGATAAGTGTCTCGAGTTGTTTGGCTGATTTTTTTCTTTCCAAAAACTGGATGAACATTACAAACGTGAGAAAGTTTTTCAACACAGTAGGTAAGAAATCGATTTTGTTTTAAGCCACGGGATAACCAATTGAAGCTTATTGTATCTTCCCTAAATCATTAATTAATTAATCCGAATGTAGGATCCCTTCTGTTCGGGGGTTTTATTGTGGCGTTGGCCAACGTTGACTGCACTCAGACACCTCTTGCGGTGGCACTGCTCACACTGGGCATCTCCTTCAACGGCTTCAGTTATGGATCTGGTTTTATTGTAAATCCAGCCGACATTGCACCGAAATATTCTGGTGTCATATTTGGACTGTCCAATACGTTCGCTTCGATTCCGGGTTTCTTGGCTCCACCCATTATTGGAATGTTAACAGAGAATGTAAGTAGAACCTGTTTCATTGTAGGAAGTAATAACCATTTCAGTTTTCATCTCTATATAATACTTCTTTTTATCCTCCTCTCCAGAAACTTCGAAGCGAATGGCAAACAGTGTTTTATCTTGTGGCGGGCATTTATGTTTCGGGGTCAATCTTTTTTCTTATCTTCGCCTCTGGAAATGTGCAAACTTGGGCAGAAGATGAAAAGGATCGTAACTCAATAATTCAAATTGAATTTGATAGATTTGAATGAATTATTGGAGCTCTAAGGTTTTTTATTTTAATGACTAATGTCATAATTTTAAACATTGCATTTTAGTAGAATTTTCGTGTGCATATTATTATTATTTATTAGTCAGAGTTTTGAAACCATTTTTAATAACAAGGTAAAATAATATGTTGAAAAACATTTAATATTTAATAAAAATCATATCTTTCATTTTTTATTGGTTTATTAATTGATTGGATTTTAAAATAAAGAAAATCGTTGTTAGAAAGCTGGAAAGGGGAATATTTTCTCTATTGTTTTATGAGAAATCAGGAAATAATGTACAAATTATAACGTTTATTATTTCAATAAAAAGATTAATGAAAAAACCTTTTAATTTCAGAATTTTAAATTCACAATCAAAGAATAAAAAACATTTTAAAAATAAAAATCAATTTTGTAAATATATTTGTTTAACAAAATAATAAATTATTTATTAAAACTATGAATATGTGTATCATTTTAATGTTATTTATAATCTGCAAATTTGTTTTGTATTTTAAATAAATATGAAACAGATTTATGCTTATAAAACATTGTGAGTAAAACATTCTGAAAAGAAATGAAAATATAAATAAATGCCAATATCGTTCAAATGATTTAAAAAAAATTACTTCAAAAATCTAATCATTATGGTCGATGAGCAATTTTCCATAACGTTTGGAATAAATCCCGACCAGTCCAAAGGCCAGGGAATACGAATGATATTGTTCAGTATTGGTATCTCTATAAATCATACTTCTCTTATATTATATCCAGAAAGATGCACTAGTTGATACTGATGGCTACAAAAAGGACATTCATTCTGTCGATTTGATAATTTCGTATATTAAAATCTGTGATGTGGCGAGGAACTTTCTTATTGGTATATCCTTCTTGTTAGACTTTCGTTAGACTAATTTTTCAATATCGGTTAGGTCAATGTCGTCCCGCATTGCAGTAAAACTTTGAGTTTTACCGAGAATTGCCTAATCTGATCATATATAGAGCCTGTTAATAACACTCGCCTAAGAAAGCTAGCTATCATAAAAGAATAATTTCTAGTATTTCTTAAAATCACCACGAAGTAATTAGAATAATGATGTTAATCTTTATCGTTCTGTTTTGAAGTATTTGAAGAAATTTCAATTTTGACACGTTTATATCTCTGGACATTGCTCTAGACATTCAGTGGCAGTATGCATTCTTGGTTGAGAAGTATGTAAGGGGAATATCTAGATAGACAAAGGATCCTTTTTTCGAACAAAGACACTCCCCTATCCCCCTTGCCCACCTTCGCATGGTTAATTTATTGACAAATTAAATGTAAAGGGCAGTGGGTAGTTGATGCAGTAAAAGTAATACAAAGAATGGTCTAATTTGAAAATGAAATCTCTTTTATTTGTTTTTTTTGTACGGACACCCCTCTACCTACTTCCCCATACCTACCCCCCAAAAAATATTCTTTACATCTCTCCTTTACTTCCACTTTTATAAATCCAATGAGGTTGGAGAATTTACTCCACCCTACTATTTTTGTTGGGGTAGACATCCACCTTACATACTACTCTTCCACTTCTTCGTCTGTCTTTAAAATTGGCCAGCTTCCATCAACCTAATTTTACAATAAGTTTCTGAAATTGAAGTTGAAAAATATCAAATTTTCTTTCAAGGTGGCGTGTTCCCTAACCAAATATCACATACAAATATTATACACTGCTAAAAATAAGTCTGTCAAAAATGTTTTTTGATTTCGCTCTATACAATTGAACTTTTATAGGTTCTTTTTTGTTATAGAACCTTATTTTTACTTAATTTAAAAACCATTTTTTTATCTAATAACTTAATAACTTATAAGTGAACCTTTTAAAAGGTTCTTGCAGCCAAAGATTTTTTAATGAACCTTTTTCTCAAAAAACCTTTCAAGAACCTTTCAAGAACCTTTCAAAAACCTTTCACTGAAAAACCTCAAAAGAACCTTTATTTTTTAACAGTGAAGCGCCTTCTATATGAATATAAATCTATAAATATAAGGGATTTTCAAAAAAAATTATTATAATTATTATATAATTATAAATCATATATACAGGGTAGCCCATAAGTCCGTACACAATCCAATTAATATTTTTTTTAATATTAATAAATTTGAAATGTTATCTATTTATTGCCTGTGGTTACTTCTATTAGCTGCTGCGACAATGTATTTCCTAAAACATCCTCTTAGTATATTTACAGAGAATCATGTACACGTGCTATCGTCTACGATTGAATGAAGATGACTATCACAAACGCGAAAAGTTTTGCATACTTTTACAATCACAATTTCAAGACGAGGGATATCAAATTCTTCAAAATATTCTGTTGTTTGGGAATTAATTAAGGAATAAGTTTTTGATAGCAGGTTGGAAAGTCTTGAACGTTTGAATGATTAAATTTTAAACACTTTTCCATTTTATGCTATAGCTTTAGGTGAATCCGTTTGCCATTGAATACGCATTTCTTAGGTATCAAAGGTTTTCATTTTGACCGCTTGTGAACAATTACATCATTGACATTATAATATCTGTAAAAAGGTTATTAATAAATATATAGTTATTTATGTTAGTAATGCAATTATAATAATATTTACAATTTGGGGTACGGACTTATGAGCCACACTGTATAAAAGAAAATGTAAATATAAATAATTTAATTTCTTAGTTTTTTGAAAATGCATATAATGGAATATTAATATACTACTTAAGTAGCATAATATATTATCAAACAAATGTTATGACTTGTGAATAATTTAGTCTTTTAACGACTTACATTTTTTTACAAATAGTTTAAATGGTTATATTAATTTCAGCATCAGAGATATTAATAATTTCAAAATAACAAAAAAAAATATTTATAAAATAATTTGAAGGCAAAAAAGAGAATGTTTATAAAAATTGTAATAATTTATAGATGGCTAGCTATTCTGACACAAAATATCTGTTACATAAATCAATGCTTTATCTTAAAGGTTAAAAACAAATGTAATTTATCCATTAATGAATTAGCGCAAATGTCAGTAAACTCTTAGTTAACAGTAAATAAAGAGAAAGTACATTCTATTAATAATAATATGTGAACATGTGGTCATGATGAACCAGACTGGGTGATCTACTATTTCAAGCATTCCTTTAAAAGGAAATACACTTTAATGTATTTATATATATGGCAAACTTTTGCATCACAAGATTATAATATTTGAAGTATATGTTAATGATGCATTTCAATAATTATATAAAAATCTATATAATTCATGATAAAATTTTGTAACATTGGTTAAATTGAATTTTTTAAATCATAATGTTTTCATCGTTATTTGATAGACACGGACCTTTTAATATTGTTACTACACTACACTACACTATGCTGACACTGACCCAGACATTAAAGACCTTTACTACCGCTCCGACAAAACTGACGCAACTAAGGTACACGGCATCAACAGACTGAAAGCAATCATCGGACCAGACATATGCTCACAGCTGCTCTTCATTCATGCATTCACCGGTTGTGATCCAACGTCAAGGATATTTGGTATCGGGAAAAGGACGCTCTCCAGAAACTAGTGAAAGGTCAACCAATAATCAAAGAATGTGCAAATTGCTTCACTCTCCCAAATCAGACAGACCACATCATTAAGGATCTCGGAAACAAAGCTATGACCGGTATGTTTGGAAACGATGGCAGTATAGTAACCTGGAAACACTGCGCGACAATACATTGGTCCAGAAAATTACAACAGCCAAGTTCTTTGTTCACCCTGAACGTTTGCCACCTACATCATCCTCTACCAAATTCCACTGCCTCAGAGTTTACTACCAGATTATGGTCTGGATGGGTACTGACGATGGTATGGATGCTCTAGACTGGGGATGGAAAGTAGACAATAATCAGATGGTTCCAATCATGACGGGCATGAAAGCTGCCCCGGACAATTTACTGAAAATGATTCACTACAATTGCGAATCGTGTCCACCTCACTGTAGTTGCCGGAGATATGGGCTACCATGCCATGCTGGATGTGGACATTGACAAACTGGATCATGTGACAGCCCATACAGCAATAACACAATTACAGACGATGACATCGAGAGTGACAGCGATGAGCTTTAGTACATGACCACATTGTATGAACTCTTTATGCCTGCTTAGTTTACCCAAACATATTTTTTATTAACCAATACATTGTTATTGTTCATTTTTAATTGTTTTGGCAGCCATCTTGGATTGCCATATTGAATTTATAGACTATCAGATAATTCGAAAATTCTAAGAATGGTCTCATTGACTTCATATGGTATAAAAATCTAGATATAGACACCAAAACTACATGTTTTGGTCATATGACAACCGTGTTATGGTCAATTTACTGTTATTTTAAAAGTTTGGCGGCCATCTTGAAAATAACCACTTTCCGGAAGTTGGATTCCTTAAGATTTTGAATATGTCAATACTGACACCCAATACTATTCAGATCAGTTGAAAAACCTTTTATTGCAATTTTTGGGGTAAGGGTCATAAATGTCCTTAAATATTCTTGAACATTTTTGTGAATCTTATTTTTTTAAGATTAGCCGGCTAATTATACAACATTTTAAAATAGAATATTAACTTATAATAATAATTTTCTGAGAACTTACATATATACGTTGAATGCAAACATTTAGAAATGGAGTCCACTCGGGGCAATTTTCATTCCTAATGAAATTATACAACTACAAATCGCGACTGTCGGATGTTCTTGACGTGACCAACAATTGTCAATAATTCGCTATTCAATTGGGCTTCAATCAGGAATCCTGGGGGATATTTAAAAAGTTTTCCGGAATTTATCAATCTCTATTTGTACAGAATTGAGAAACTAATTTATTGCATGAAAGATAATTGCAAACTTCTAAATATCTTAATAATATGTAGTCGATAGTATTTCCGAAATGTACATGTAAGGTTTTATTAATGTGTTTAAACAATTATTTAGAATTGAAGATTTTTTATTGCCCATATGAAATAGGTTCTAATTGTCTCATTTGAATCATATCTTTAAATAAAACTAAATAATAATTAATACATAAAAAATACTGGATAAAAGTTAGTACTTTGATAAATCTGGAATCCTGTTGCAGAAAATGTTTTCGATACAAGTAAATATGCTCATTAAATTAAATTCCAAAAACCGCTTCAAAAAACGTCCGCAATTGTCAAACTGATAGTTCATAGTGTGTTCTACCACTTTTGAATCAATATCTTTTAATTTAAACTATTTTGTTTCTTTCAGTTCTAACTCAATAATTAAAGCATTGTCGATGATCTTCCACAAAATAGTCCTGTTATTATCAAGCAGGAACATTTTGTGGAACATCATCGACAATGCTTCCCGGAATCTTTGACAAACAATCGACAATGACGGACTATGATAACTTATGCCAATCATCATCAACTGTAGTAGCTAGATGTTGCCGGTAATTCGGAATTATAAAGGTGGAAGCGAGTAGATAGAACAGATAGAACAGATAGAACATACCCCCATTTCAGATCTCTCTTTTGGAAATACCAAGAGCATTTAATTATTTGTATCCAGAAACAGATTGAATATCTAAATCACCGAAACATTCTTCAATAACGTGCAAGATGTAACTTGAATACTATGATTAGTGTATTTAGTAGCCAGCCCTACAAGTTTGCAGATATCAATCATAAATTTTGACATATAGTTTGCTTTTATCCAAAAATACTTTCAAGATATTACAAGCAAATTTATTTTCTTTAAGAGCATTAAAATCATCAACAATTGCTATAACAATGTTTCTTGAGCAATTCATTTTTAATTATCGAGTTAGAACTGAAAGTGTTTGTTAAAGAAACAAAATAGTTTAAATTAAAAATCATTGATTCAAAAGTGGCAGAATACAGTTATACGACAGCTACTTGGGATTAATGAATATATTTTGATAACGAAATTGATTTCATTGATCCCTCCGCTTCGCTTCTGGAAACAATAAAATCAATTTCGTTATTAAAAGATTCATTAATCCCTCGTAGATATCCCTCGTAATTATGAGTTAGTTAAAAGTTTATAGACAATAATATAATTAATGATATTATAATCCAATTTCTATGAATTGTACATTAACGATGATATTGTAGAAGCGAATATTATAAAATAAAATTTATTTATTTAAAAGTTGGTATGACCTTAAATCTTCATTGTCACACCATAACAACTCTTTTAATATCTGTTCAGTATAGCACACCATGACAAATCTTTTAATATATCTTAATTGACACACCATGACATCTCTTCAATGACAACACCTTTAATATCTCTGGTTGCGGAGTTGCAATGAAGTAGTCTACTGCACCTACACCGTCTGGGTGGAGGTGGAGTGCTAACATTTATCGCTTTGGAAATTTCGTGTTCTTCTAACCTCAAACTTTTACAGTAATTAATGTGTTTTTAATTTTTTTAATATCGTTTAAATAACAATTGTATTTGTTGAAATAAGAAAAAAATTGTGGAAATATTATGTATGAATCGTAATTATAAAAAATATATTCGATTTTATACGAATTACGGTTTTTAGAAATGGTAAGACTCAATTCTTTAAAAATTACCTTTCTCGTTCCGTCACAAATAATATAAGTTAGAATATTTTTTGTTTGGAAAAAGAAAAGCGAGAAACCAAATAGAATTATTTCCAGATAATAACTTTAAAACTATACACAGTAATATCTTAAAATGCGATAACTATTTATGGAGTACTACACCATTATCTTACTATTATTGTTACTGCTGGAATATACAGATAAAGTTTGCTTAAAACAAACAATATTCTCGAAATATGTTTTTATTGGGAGTCGAAAGGTATTTGTCTAGTCAAAGCTCGACTATAAGGGTGTTTATTTAACCCACTAATTTGGTTTCAATCACGCCAATAAGGTTACCTTATACTCTAGTCTGTCTGCAATATCGTTTTAAAAGTACAACTTCGTCTGGAATAAGTGTCTAAAAAAGTGGGGATACTTTTTAATTATAAAGTCAAAAGGACGTTCGTCAACTGAAAGATTTTATTTAATTTAAAGGGCCCGTTTTTCATATTTACAACATTTATGTGTTATTTTGAATATTAAATAGTATTTATCGAATGGTAGATACAAAAATATAAATTTTTACTTTAATAATCTTTTGTTTTAACATTGAAAACACTCAAGAATGTCATGAAATAATTCTCAAGTTTAAAAAATGTTTCAATATTTTAATTTTAAATTATTTTATTTGTTGGTAAGTGAATTTAATAAAAACAGAATATTTTTAATAAACACAAATCATTTTTATCGAAATTAAAATTATTTTGATATTTTTAGAGATTTTTCAAATAAAATATGCAACCCTTCCATTTTATGTTCTAATTACAAAAAATAAATATGATTTATTTTTTAATAAAGCCTTCTGTCCAACTAATTAATTATTTTAATAAAACCTCCTTTTAATTTTTTGTCATCATTATTATCGAAGCAAGATTTATAAATTTCTTTGAACTAAGCTGAGCTATTCCAATCCGGAAATAATTAGATTAATCTTTTTAAGCATTCCGATTTTCTAAAATAATATATTGAAAAATAATGTGAGTCAAAAATTTTCAAAAATATTTATATTTTTTAATATTCTAAATTGATGAGTACCTCCCATAATCAAAACAATTTAAGGGAAAAAAACTTCACTTTTCAACAAAAGGAGAATATATATTGATTTCAAATTTCAACTCGACAAAATTACGAAAAATATAAATATGAATAAAATGATCCTCTCTAACACGAGAACTTTTTCAGTTGACAGTCAACATAAAACTAAAAAAATATTGGAAAAAATGAAGAAAATTGTTTTCAATAGATTTTTTTCTCGAAGATTTTAGTAATGACTTATATCTTATTAATGTTGGTTTGATTTTAACTGTGACATTTAAAACTTATTGATATCTCTTTTCACTTATAAAAATTATATATTTTCAAGATTTGTAAGAAACCAATTCTGTGCTATTCATTGCTATTATTATTCTAAGAAGAAGTGGTTCGTTCACCAATTCTACAATTTCACCTCAAAGAATATTCCTCCAACATAAATGTCGACAATAGGAAATTATAATTACTGAAGCTATGTTGCCTAAACTAATGCCATTTTCTAAAATTTAAGGTGTTTAAATACTAAGAAATAAAAATTAAAACAGATATTAAAAATAAATTTAATAATTTAGAAAGTCTTTATTAAAATCATGTAATTAATCTCAAATGAAAAAATCATCAAAAACTGACAAATTTTGACAGCAGGAGCTTACCGATTTCTTCATTTCATTGAAAAAATATCTCATCAGCGAGGTAGAAGATTCTCAAAAGATTTAAAAACAACTGCACTAAAACACTTTCGACTTCAGAAACAAAATTTAATCAAAAGTATCTAATTACAGAAATTCTGAAATTGTTATTTTGTTTTTAAATATTTAAAAACTTTTAATTTAAATATTAGAAAAAAGATATGTTAGAATCAAACTGTAATAATCATAATATTCAAATTTAATATTATCAAAAACTATTTTAATATTGCAATAATTTGTGTCATAAGTCCATATATAAATAATATAAAGTATTAATCTCATAAATAAAAGAATACAGTGTTTTATCTACAATAATTTACTTGTTAATCCTGTGGTAAACGTTTAATATTCAATAAATACTTAAAATTTATAAAATGTTTAATATCTTTTTAGGTATCCAATATAGAAAAAATTCAATGTCAATTATTAAATTTATTCATATTTCGTATTAACTGATATTTAAAAATATGATAATAGCGTAAATCTTTATTACATACGGAACAGAGGACAAAGAACAAAGTTTGAATATTTTGGTAAATATTGTTATCAAATTACAATCTAAATAGGAGTCAACCACTTGAAAAATATTCAAATAGCTCTCCATCAGCTGACACTCAATGAGCCTTTCACTTCAGAAAGTGGGTCGTCGGTACATTTCAAGTGGAATTTTGTTCATCTTTTTTTTCAATTATTAATTTCAAAAATACCTTTTTTGAAAAACTCAAAGCATTACTGACTGGATCATACAAACCTTGTCTCGCAATAGTTCTGAAAACAATGAGCTTTCGCCAATCTTTCTTTCTCTCTCATGTAATAATACAACATATATCGAAATGTCACTGATCAATGTGATGACCCTAACATCATGTTGATACTAAGTACTGAAAGTTGATTATATATATATTAATTGTAATAATAATAATAATATAACTATATTTATGTGGTGCCAAGCGTGAAGCTTCTCAAAGGGCATTCATTAAGTTTCCATTCGTGATATCTCCTAAAGGCATGTCCAAACAGTAAAAACCACAGATTTACTATGATAGTGTGGCCCCTAACAACTGATCAGGACAAAACTTAAGTTTTCCTGATAAACGCCGGATCCTCAATCAAAAGTAATCCTGGATGAGTACCATCGTCATAGAGAAGCTGGTATAGCTTTTCTAGTTTATTAATTTTTAATCAATAGTCGTTGACAAGGATGCGATATTATTAAACAACACTTTGATCGTCAGACTTTTGCCACACTACCTGCATATTGTAGTTATGAGTGACCTAAAAACGTTAAGCTTTACTTTCTTTGAGTGCTTTGTTGCCACGCGTAGAAAAATTGTACTGTTGTGAAATTTCATTAGAATGAATAATTAATTGTTTTAGGCCAGGAACAATAGTTCAGTCAATTGCCGAAATTAAGGTCTTGGGGCAAAATTAAATTATTGCCTGTTTAAACTGGGAACTGTCTGGCAAATAACTAAAAAGGATTGACAGACAGATCACACACAATAATTATGGTTGACGTATCTAGGTTACCAATTGAATCTATAGTGGGGATTACAAATTAAAATAACCTTTAAATATCAATTAACTACGAATTGAAGTTTTGGACACATACCAAAGGTTTTCTTTGTTTTTCCCAATATTCTATTTTATCGCAACGAATAATTTGATATTTTGCCACATTTGCTTTTAATTCACATTTAAAAAATAATATTTAAATATATATTTTTAGGTATTGTATAGGTAGGTCACTGAATAAAAAAATATAAACTCACTCAGTATTAATTTAAAAAAATGTTATCGAATTTGAAATAATTAAATACAATTGAAAAGTTATTTTTTGTTTTTTTTTATTTTATTTTGTTTTATTTTTTTATTGCAATTTTTAATTTGAAACATAATAATTTCAAATAATAAATGGCGGCTTTGACGCTTTTATTTCACTCAAGTTACACAATAGTCATGTTGTTTTGTTCTATTTACAATTTGGTGTACAAGATCGTCTTGATTGCAACCATCGTAATTCGGTAAAGATTCAGTAAATTAAAACAAAGGACAGTATTGTAAAAATTGTAAATATTGTAACATCGTAAATTTTTATTGTAAAAAATAAATTTAACAAAAAATTTAGATTTTTCCTTGCTGACCAAAAATTCAGAATATTCCAACAGTAATTATCCGTATACGAAAGTTGAACGCAACTAACACAAACTCTTCCTAAATAGGAAAATTGGAAAGAACTACTTTTGGATACAAAATTTTGAGCCAAATCACAAATATATTTCAAATTAAAGGAATTGTTGAATACGTTATACAAGGATTATAATTATGTTGCATTAACAATAAACAAACGCAGTCTTCAGAAAAAAGTTACATATATTGTGGATGGTGAAAGGTTTAAGAAAATAGAAAAGTTTTTGCAGTGGACGAGCTAAAATGTAAAACGCGAATTGAAAATGTCATCTATTTACGCAAAATTGTTCTGTATCTCTAATTTCACAGAAGACAAGCACTCACATAATCAATGACATTCAATGTTTGTACTTTTAGTAGATATGCTATATTTGTTAACCAACATGCAGTCCAACAGGAGGCGATAGAATATTGCAGTAAGATATCACTGCAAAGTTACACAAAATGTTTTTTTTGTGAAACGGAATATTGAAAATTTCTATAAATTAATATTAAAAACAAGATTTTTTTGCAATGCTAAAATAACATTTTTTGGTGAGACAATTCTCCACAAATTCATTAACAGTAAATTAAACTGAAAGAAAGAAGAAAATATTAATTTAAATTAAAAATACATAAAAAATGAAATATCGACCGCTTTCGAATCTTTTATTGTGTTCTTATAAGAGCGCAAATTAATTTAGTAAATTCATAAATATATTAAAATTTACGAATACAAATTTGATCTACGAAAACGTCAGCCATCTTAAAATATAGATTTTTCAAATGCAATTGAAATTAAAATAACAGAAATATTTTTATTATTTTAGTTTATCTCCGTTCTTCATTTAGTGTATAGAGTACTAATCTAAAGATGTAGTGATGTTGATTTATTAAACTATAGAATACAATCTGTAACGTAATTAAATGTATTGATTTAATTTCTCAGATCTTCCCCCACTTGTTTAAATAAAAAACAAACCTCGGTCGCTATTTAATATAGAAACATTTGGTTGATTTAAAAGTGGGAGCATTTAGAAAATATATAAAAAAAATAATTATTTGATGTTATAATATAAATATATAATACAAATAAAATTAACAAATATGTATAGTTCGGAGACATTACATTTTTAAATATATTTTTGGATTTTAATTTTGGAAAGAAAACGAAAATGCTTTATTCTAATCATGACATATAAACAATTATAATTATATATCAGCTTGCGTTGGATTAAATTTATCACACTTTATTTTTGGATAAATACGTGAAAAAATTGTTTTAACGGAAATGGACTGGCATGTTTGGTTGAGATTTTGATCTCTTTCCTCTATATATTGAAGACGTAATAATTCAAGCAACAAAATTTAACAAACACGTGTTTTTGTACAATAAAATTTTGATTTATGAAGGAGAAAAAATTTAGCCATCAAATTAATTTCATATGAATATTAATTGATCAATAAATTTAATTAAAACACATTATTTTTAATATATAAAATTCGTTATATTTGAAAAACAAAATATTATTATAAAATTTGAATTCTTTTGAAATTAATCAAATTTTTCCAATTAAAATAAACAGTATTTCCTATTTATGTTCTAATTACTAAAATAATTGTTTTTTTTATTTACATAGAGCCTTCTACACAGTACAACTAATTAATTATTATAAGAACTCGTATAATAATTTATTGACATCATTATAATCGAAGCAAGATTTATACATTTCTTTAAGCTGAGCTTTTTCCTCATTGCAATATTTAAACCTACGGTAGTAGGTTGTTAGCTCAATGGCTAAGAACTTAAGGGGAACCTACGCACAGCACAGTATGTAGGTATTATAGGATAAGCACAAACTAGGCATTTTTGACACAGTCATCACAAAAAAAACTGTAAGAGGTGTCGACATAATTTTATATGCGTTGGATAGCGCCGTCGCAACTCTATCAGTATTCCAAATTTCACAAATTTGAATAAAACGTTACATGAATAAATACAATTTATACTCATCAATTCATTTTTAAAGGTTTCTTATATATATATTTGACAACACGTGAGTTTAAAGAAGCATTTTATATTTTATAACTAAAAAACGTCTCCAATTATATATATATTCTTTCATTATATAATATAATATATCCGCTAGATTTAAAATATTCCCATTTTTCCTAAAATTTATTTAATTGATAGACCTATAGGTAGTTGATACGAAGCGATACGAATTAAAAGGATGAATTCAAAATACGTCGTTCGTATTCTGATTGATTTGCAGAAAACTCGAAAGATCCGAAATTTAGAATTTTTACTTATGAAAATAAATCGATATTTTGAGTAAAATATATTATTAATATAAAATCGACGTTTAAATTATATAAAATTAAAGTAATTTATTCATAAAATTGTTTCTATAAATTAGAATAAAAACGCATTACAGATTTTTTTATACAGCTTAATCTTTGATACTTGACAGAATTACAATAATATATGTAAGGAAATAATTTCAATATAGAAAAACAAATGATATGAATTGTTGAATGAATAATTTAGTTTTTTTATTCCATTGTTGGTTTGTATTTTTTCTTTTTCTTTCAGTGTATAATGGAGAATTGTGAAATTGTACCAAGAAACTTGAAAATTCCTGGAAGCTTGATCGCCTAAAATTACAATTTCTTGGGAAAAAAGGAAAGCAAAAATAAAACCTTTTCAGCCTTTAGGAAGCGAAATAGTTGAGGAGGGGGGGAAGTGGAGGGAGGGGGGAGTGGTTGGATGATTCGCGGTATTTCTTTACAAAAGTATGCATGCAAAAACCCTTTCTTCCTCTAATCATTGTCGCCGTAATTCTAGCCAGGTCTTTTCCTGACGTCGACATCCTATGCTGAGAAAACTCGGAGGGTTAACCTTTAATTGTACCAGCTGACTATATTGGGAAGAAGAAATATAATCAGGGATTGGATTGGCAGTTCTTCATGGAAACTGCTTTATATCTGATCAATACCTCAGCAGACTGGAAAATCATCCAGTTTTAGACATCATTTCTGTATTTTCCCTCTCTCTCTCTCTTTATACTCTGTTTTCTCGGTGAGTGTTTCCCCGCTGCCCTATATCCACGTCTCCATTCCTCGGTTCCTCCATGGAGCTTTTTCCCAAAGGATGTCTAGACAAAATGCAAGCGCAAAAAGAAAGGGGTGTCATCAGGGAAATATCGATTGATGTGACGATGCGGACGTGTGGGTCACATCACTTTTGTTTGGTTGAGATTTTATTGACTTTTAAACAAGTAACTTATGAACCATAGAGGAATAGAGATAAGGATTGGTATTATTAGGAAGTTGACGTAATGATGATTACCTTGGAAACGACTGTAAATAATAACTGTTATTATACTAGCAATGTTACCTCTATATATTTGTCCAACATCGTTGTTAAGTTGAGTCCACGCCCTTATCCATAAACCTTTGTTAAGAAATCTTAGTATTACCATAGTAACAACTATTATTTAATAAGTAATTATGACTGCAACAAGCAGGATATTAAAAGATTTCTATACATTATAGGTTATATAAGGATGTATACGTTATTCGTTACCAAGTGCTGAATAATGTGTTCATTGTTTAATTTATAGTTAAAATTAGATAAAGTATTTGTTTAATATATATATATAAAATTGTACAATTGTACTATGTGCATCTCACTTTAACCTTCAAGGTGGACAGTGTGTCAAAGGTATATTGTAAAATAACAGTTCATTACACTATGATGTTCATCACCTATAACATTAAATTGCAGGATGCAGGATGAATGATCTTGTTATAATTTCCTTTTCTAATGCATACCAATAATATACTATATTTAAATAAATAATTTTTATAACCTATGAACCCTTGAATATTGATAGGAGCAATTAATTAGATGAATCAATTTAATACCTGTAAAAGTATTCAGGACAGAAAAAAATTTTTAAAATCTTTATCTGTATCTTGTCTTGACAATTAGTCTTACTTCAGGCAATATTCTGTCTATAAATGTGAAGTTTTCCACATCTTGTAAAAAATTGTGAAACTCATCGTAATAATCCTTTGTTGAAAAGTTAATTACGCAAGTCGTAACTTATTCATTATCTCGTTTTTAAAGTTTTATAATTATTATTATAGGAAGGATAGGTGAAGAAAAAAAGAAACGAGATGAAGCTTATTAAAATATTATATTATTGCTTTTTTTGTTTGATGATAAATGACTTTTAGAGTTGCCCAACAGACGCTACCATAACTCTAGTTAGATTTTAAAGTAAATTGTTATATGTAGAATAAAAGGAGGATACAATTATTTGGTTTGACACTAAACAAACATCATATTTCTATATGATGATATTCATACAGCCAACGATTGAGAAATAATTGTAGTTTAAAACTATGCTAATATAATCTCTTAGCGTAATAATGATTTTATATTACCTCGACTGGATTAATAATAATTCACAAAAATTATGTCTACATCAAATTAAAGAAAATGAACGCCAAGATCAGTGAAGGATGACCTCGTCTTTGATTGTAATCTGGTTTAAATCTCACACAAGTATTTATTTCTGTAATACTTCTATTATTATACCTCAAGTTACCTCATTCTTCTTGCACTATAGAAATGAATGTCAAAAGAATTACGGAATGCTTACAGTATTACCATCTTCATCCTACATATGCGTTTCACAAAATGATGGCCAAATTAGTACAAAGTAATGTAAAGTCATTTACTTTGCTCAATCAACTAGAATCTTAAACCTGAAAGATTATAGTATTTGAACAGATTTAATTGAGACAACCGGACTATACAGTCGTCACTTGAGGATCAAATATTTATATTGAGGCTGGTACACTTTACAGCACAGTTGTTTCACATTGCACGCTCTGTTAAGGTTGCTAGTCAGACAGTATACCAGCTGTACTGATTCAACTTAATTTGAAGGTTAAAACAATACGTGTTTGAGGACAGACTTCATTATCGAAAGTGAGGAATAGTTCTACACTTGCTGCCCAACATGGCTCACGAACTTGGCCGAGAGGTCTACAAATCCTTGACTTCAATTGGACAACCTGAGGAGGAGGTGCCCTCCCACCCGCTATGGGGTTCAACAAGGATGGCTATTTCGATTGTCGGCTTTTTGGGCTTCATCAATATCTACGCGCTCAAGGTCAACATGTCTGTTGCCATGGTGTGCATGGTGAATCAAACGGCCCTTACTCTAATGCATGATACAAACTTGGAGAAGAGTGTAATCATGAAGAATGAATCGCTTCGAATGCTAGAATGTCCAGTGGATGGTTATAACTCTTCTTTAGATTCGGTTGGTCAAATTATAATATTATTTAATATTTTATTGATATACACAATTATTTTTGATTAATATTGCTTCCAGAATGGATGTCGGAAAATTAACAGAAAATCGATATATAGTTAATTTATTGCCTATAGATAGATGATTTATTAGACTATATCATGGTTGAAAGATATTGCAGTTAATCATAAATACTTCCATGCATATAGCATTGTAGCAATACTAGTAGTCTTAGGTAACTGATTAATCATATATCTGAAACTTGATTAGGTGATATACGTTTCAATACTAAAATACGAAGAAATATATACTTTGGAATAAATATATACCTTTTAAAATATTCCATTTAATAATGCGATCATTTCCCCCACTTTTTAAATGAAAGGCTTTTGATCTAAGCCATTTAATCAGAAAACTAAAACGCAGAAACTCAATAGGATCAAATTTCATTTTTAATACAATACAACACCGCAAAATTTTAATAAAAATGTTAAAATAAAACATAAAAATTAATTATTTTAGAATTTGTTGAATCTTTTTTTATATTATATCAATATAATTAGGATTTAAATTTAGTTTTCAAATATTAACCTAAGACCTTATATGTTTCTAATAGATTGCTTGATTTAAAGTATTAAAGTATTATAAGAACTAATTGTAATTGAATTTTATTTTATCCTACATCCTAGTTCATATATTTTTATATATAATTTATATATTTATTAAATCAATATTCTATTCTAAAATACGCCTTTAAGTAGTTTTAGATGCTTTTAAACAGTTTATTACATTTATTCTAACGAATTGTAACTTTAAATATACAATAACATAATATATTTACTTCAATATATATAATTTTTCAATAAATTATCTATTATAAAGAATTATTCTATAAAACGTTCTAATTTATAATTTTAAACAAGCCTTTTATTAAAATTAAATTATTTATCCCTTCTTCGTTTTATTAAAACGCTGTTTGTTCCATATCTAGTTTTAATAGTTATTATATACAAAGCATATTAATAATGATATCGTCTCTCTACCTCTCCATCTTTCAATTGTTGAGTAAATATACTAAAATATTGAAGTTAGACAACAAACCACGCAATATTAAATATACTCCACCCTAAAACTATATCTGTAGGCTTTCACGCTTCTGGAATTCCTCCAGAAAAGAGTGGAAATCTTGGAAATAATCGATCTTTTCCTCAATGCCAAATTTTTAAATATAGTGTGTACCCTCATGTCTCCCGCTCTCTCTTATTTCTTCCCACTCTCTGACGTAAAACAGAGTCGATTCCTCTCCTGCAAGCACCGATCAGAGTTAAGGATGTTTTTGGATCGTGTATATTATTGCTTCTATACAGTCAGCATCCCAACAAATTAAACATTTTTTTCCTGGTACAAATTCCTTATTAATAATATTCCTTCCATAATATCGAAGATCAGGATTCGTTTAATTTTAGATAAACAGGTGGTTTAGTTACTAAGTTCTGCCAAATACAACACAGCAGCTGTTTGGTTCTTCGCCATGGAGACCTAATTGATGTAAGGTTGTAGTCATTCTATAAATAGATTTGGTGATAAGCTTGTGTGTGGGTGGGGGGTAAATAATCAGATTATGTGAACCTGGTGCTGTGTAGAAGGGAAATGTCGTTTCGTCATTGGAAGAATAAATCCGTATGATTAACATTAAATAATACCACTATTTCATAATACACTTACTCATTATTTCTGATTGAGATATTGAACAATTGAACGATTTCGTATAAATCAAATTCGTCAAAATCGGAAACATAACTTACGCTTAAAATTCGATTACAAAATACAGCAGAAATAATTATTCATTAGAATTAAACCATGAGTGGTGGCCGCAAGCGATACCAATCGCTCACACTTGTCGAGAAAGAATTAGAAGAAGCCTCCCTGCATATCAAGAAACCTCACCCGCTATGGGGTTCCACCCGGATGGCCATCGCTATTGTCGGCTTTTTGGGCTTCATCAATATCTACGCGCTTAAGGTCAACATGTCTGTTGCAATGGTGTGCATGGTGAATCAGACGGCTATAAGTCAGATGAGTGACAACTCTAAAGTGGGTAACATCACCAAGTTTCCTTCGGAGTGTCCGGTTGAGGGGCTGATCAATAAGACTTCAAAATTGGACAAAGTAAGAGTTCCTTTTAGATTAGTATAATTCTCTACAATGGAGGGATAATTTAACTAGGTACTCTTACAGATTTAAGAATGTCAAATAAATTTTAAAAAGTAGAACTGCAAATCCATTACTTGCAGACTGCTTTCGAATGCAAATTACATGAAAAATTCTATCAATAGCTGATATTGGTAATGCATTATAATTTGGCATTTTCTAAAGGTCAGCCATTATTCTAAACTATTCCTAATTAGTGCTAATATAATCGAATTTTCACATTTTAAAACATGGAGTGTTATTATTAAGTAACCATTTAAATTAAAATTAAATTATAATTTTCAAGATTTCTTTTTGAAATTACACGTGTGATATTTCTTATTGTATTTGAGGAACACTCTATAATAAATAAATACGATTGACATTCAATGCAAATGTTCCCATGTTAGTATAACAGCTTAGAGCCATTAATGTATTTATATCTAGTCGGTGGCATGCAATATTAACAACAATATACCTTTTGTAAGGATAACATTTTAGTATCAACCACCCACGTAAATTGAAGACATAAAATAGGCAAGCCATACATTCCTCAGAGCTTCTATAAAAGCGACCTATATTTTAGAGTGAGTAATCCGGTCATATGCAGGCAAAGCTCTTCTTTATCATAAACACGTTTCCTGCGAATAATTCCTTTTACAAAAGTCTGTCAACAAAAATCTGGGGTATATATCTGCTGAATAAAAACAAAAACAAGGGAACTCATCAAAGATTCGAGAAAGCAGGAGAGTATTTTTATTAATAATTTAATGAAACAATTCTCATCATTATGAGCTAAAAACAAATAATAAAAACGTTAAGGTGACAAATGGTAACTGCACAGATTATTGATCCCAAAAAATCAATAAATCTTTGGACACATTATATAAAAGTTTAGGTGAAAGGGTAAACATAAATTTGATTTTATAGTTTGAACATTCTGAGTTTTCTCGCGAACGAGTTTCATCGATGTAATATCTTCCTCATTTGTCTGCTAAACTGTTTTTGTAAGAGTTCACATTAACTTGAGCCTTTTTCTGTTTTTGAACTTAGTAATTAGCACTAAAAAGATACAACACATGTTTTGATTTTTCATTCGTAAAAATGAATTTTATCTGTTTAGATTGAAACATAAATAAATTTATTCCATGTTATCCTTTATATAAAATTTGATACATAAAATATATTTTTTTAAATAATTATCCTAATAATCAGCTGATATTTATAATTTATACTTTTCAAAAAAATTTGCTATTGCAGAAATTAATGTTCTTTTTGGGAGGTTAATTAAATAGTATACAAATAAAAAGAATATTTGATGTTATGGATAATGATCATTTTTGCGAAGTTTTGTGGCCAAATATTGAACCACGGTTATGACATGGTTAGGACAAGGTCTGATTTGGCAAGTCCTAAGTAAAGTCAAAGAAAGTTCAAAGTAAGGTCAACGTAAGTAATTTCTATTTTCGTCTATGGAATAATGAATTATCGGAGTGGGTGACTAATGCAATGTGTATATAGATTATTCTGTTTTATATAAAGGAAAGTCATTAGGTTCTCACTGTTTTTAACCTGTTCCGAAATGGTTTATACCTTCATGATTAAATACTGTCTAAGGAAGTCGATAGCCAATAGCTGTAGTTTTTACAATTTTTTTTCTCTACTGGAGGAAATATTGAGGAACCATGTGAGTAGGCTAACTGTAAAACATTGCCAGGGTTGATGACTAATCATATAAGTTTGACATCATCCACCCCCTCAATGCGTGGCAGAATCCTTGCAATAATGTTGGCAACAGAGGAACCCCGGTAATGTGTGTGTGTGCTCATTTAAGGTCAGACAGTGCTTTCAGTTGGTGAACAACGGCGACTCTCCTCCACACATCTTACCTACCGAGTAAAACGCAACTCACGAAAAACTGTCTCATAAGTCAGGCTCTGTGTTTTATTAATCACCGGTAAAAGGGCTATTTTATAAAACAAGAAAATTGTCAATTCGGGACGCATTTAAAGAGGAAAATACCCTCCAGAGAGTCCTAGAAATAGATCGGTATTGTCATGGCCACAGGTCGCAAGCGATATCTCTCCCTAACTCTTGTTGAGAAAGAGTTAGAAGCTGAAGAGGCTAACTTACCCCTGCCTCACCCGCTATGGGGTTCCACCCGAATGGCCATCGCTATTGTCGGTTTTTTCGGCTTCATCAATATCTACGCGCTCAAGGTCAACATGTCTGTTGCCATGGTGTGCATGGTGAATCAGTCTGCTATTACTGTAAGGAGTGAACCTTCCCTATTGTCAAATGCATCAAAGTTTAACTCCAAGTGTCATGTCAACGACCTAACTAACATGACTTCCGATCTTAACAAAGTAAGTTGCAAATAATAATTGAGAATTTAGAAAAATTTATAATTTAACCTGCCTGAACCATGTCAAGAGTGTCCTGATTGGGAAATGTTTTTTTTTTCGGTTTGGTTTACTAAAAATAATTATTCGTTTTTCAACATTTATTTTTAATTACTTTTTATCAAAATCATGTTTCCTATTAAAATATTAGAATAAAATCAAAAAAGAAAACTCCGAATATTCCAATTATTAAATTTTTTGAAGTAAATGGGAAATATACCGTTTCTTTGTTTATAAATTAGTCAATTTGGTCTTCTTACGGAATGAATCATTTTAATTTCTAAACAAAGAATTTTCGATGTCTTTGTTCTCGGCTGTCACTCAATCAATATTTGGAATAGAGTTTACCTTTTATATTTTAATATTTTTCTATTAAATAAATAATTCAAAATTTTATTTAGTTCAAAAGTCGTTGCTATATCATTTAAATTAATTTTTCATAAAATATTTATATTTTGCTTTCAAGAATTTTATTAAAACAAATGTTTCATATCAAATTTCCTTTTGACACAGAAAAGCTGTTTTGCCTAAATATTCAGGCGAAGATAATCTTTCACTTTCCACTTCAACAAAATATTTACTTCTAAATATTTTACAGCATATGGCATTAAAACTGATTTTTTGCTTAATTTTTAAAACTAGATAATTAAATTTTTAGTCTTTTTAAATAAAATTAATAAATAACTTGTTTTAGTTAACTTTGTAGCTTTGATATGTAATAAATATGTTATGCATTTTTTGGTAGAGTAGGTTGCATCTTTCTGCTCGCAATTATAAATGAGACACAAGTCTCTTCTAAGGAATACGTAAGACAAAGTTTTTAATGAATATTCGATACATCGAAGTCTCACGAATGGTGAGGTTGTCTGGAATATTAAATATCAAAGGTGTCTGGTAGTCTACATAGTCCTCATAGACAGACCACAATTTTCTAGTTTACAAAATCCTGCAGGTTCAAAGTCTCCGAACAAATTTAATGAGTGTATCGTTTAGACGCAGAAAGAAGTCATAGTTATGCGTGGGATTGAGTGTATTCATTTACAGAGCAAATAGCACGCTGGATTAATTACATATATGACCCAATAATTATTATATTCTAGTTTTGATTAACTTACTGTAACAAAAATGCCTCACACTGTTTGACATATAATTCGGTTAAGTTAGAGGTGCATTTTTACGAAACCCATAATGAAAAATTAGAATACATTCTAACTGAGGCTATGTTGGCATAGTGATTAATGTAATTAAATTAGTAGTTCGTTACATGACCGTATCACAAAAATGTTAGTTTTATTAGTTTTTAGACGTGCATTATGAGACGTGAAATATATTGATTTCTTCGTGAATAATATTGATTATTTATTGATAAATGTACTAAACTTCAGTTACAAGAGGGTAATTATTATTTTGTGAATAATTGCCATGTGTGAACCAGACGAGAAACCAGCATTTCCTATTCCTGAGAAAAATGTCAGTCATCTCTAAGAGCAGTGATATTATACACGAGCTGACTAATGCAGGAAACATCTTCAAACCGAGGATTCCATTCTATAAACGTGATGCATTAGCAGGAATTATAATGTCTGTGAAGTAGTGATGGTTGAGGCAGTCAATCAACCAGAATTCTGTTTGCCTATGACTAATCTAAGGTCATCTTCGTACTCAGAATCTGGTGATTGAGACCAAAATACACTCTTTTTATACATCTGCTGCTTTAATATCTATAATTAATACTTTGTGCAATGAAAAATTCTTAAAATAGTAATAACATTTTCAATTTGAAATTCTGGTTAAGTAAATTTTGTTTTAATCTTTGATAATATATAATATCCAATGCACAATATTACAATTTCCAATTCCAATACTACAATGCAAATAGTTAATTAGTAAAATTAAGGAAATAATAATACAACAACAACGGACGAAAGTTTCATAAACATCCTGCATATTGGGGTATTGAATATAGTCGTAACAGTGGTATATAGATTATAAGGACGTTTATAGGTCAAAAAGATAGTATAGGGTATTAAGATAATATACAGAATTAATACATGCGCATATAGATAATATATAGAAGATGACTCGGTCCAAAATGTCAATCAATTCAATTTTGGTACAATATCGTCATTTTGAAAAATAGATCAAAATGAATGTCTCAAAAATATTTATTCCATTTTCAAAGTATTTAATTAAACTTTGAAATAGATTATCTTATGAAAGGAAGGTTAATTAATTTCTTTAAAATAAAAATTATAATTAATTTTCCCTAAAAATCCATATTTTTAGATATTATTACCATTAGTTTATTTTATTATGGTAACCGATTTTCAGTCAAAACTCATTGGTCTACACAATTTTCTTACTTTCCAAGTATTTCATCTTTGTAATATTAGGACTTCAACCTGTTTTTCTTTGCCTTCGCTTGCAAATCAGTCTGCAGTACCCCCATAATACATCCATGGAATATAGAGAATTTCTCTAAGAAGAGAAGTGGATCGCGGGGCAGAGAATGAGAGTTTTAAGATAGCCAGCCTATTATATTCCAGGATGCAATTTTTTAGAATTTTCCATCCTCTGTGGGATCGGTGAGAAATCGATAAATGTCAATTTTACCCCTTTCTCTCATTTCTATGGCTGAGCGGGGAATAGGAGAATAGCTATAATGCAGACTAGAATGAGTTTATTTTTTACTCATCAAAAGCGCTGCTGAAACATCGCGTAATATTTTCGCACTGTGAACGGGGTTGCATCATCTTCAATGTCTTTATTATTCGAGTATGCAAGCAAAGTCTCTCTGTTTTAGCTCAGGTGTATCTGCAAACGCTTAAGTGTCTATTAACCATAGAAACAGATCTTCTAATTAGTGAAGAATTTGTGATCTCCCACTGATATCAACTCGTAATCGTACGCGCAGCGAATTATTATTTTTAACCAAAGAAGAAAAATATTTTTGAATTACGAAAAGAAAGTTATCAAAAATCAAACTTCCATCCATTTGCTAAGCAAGATAATTAATTTATTGATGTTAATTTTGTCCTGCATTTTCTACCGAAATATTTCTTGGATTGCATATTTTTTATATTCTAAGATTCATCAGAAACTGCTCAAATTATATTAATTAGGATTCTTATTTGTTGAAAATATTTTCAAAAGTAGTTTTAGTACTTTGACAAATTTGCCCCCTACACGGATTAGTGTCAACGATTTCAATTATTAACAAAAATACCAAGTTCCAATCATGGCCCACGAAAATGGTTGCGAAGCAACAAAATCACTCACTTTGGTAGAAAAAGAAGAAGAAGCCAACAACCAAACAGTGAAAGCTCATTCATTATGGGGTTCCACCCGAATGGCCATCGCTATTGTCGGTTTTTTCGGCTTCATCAATATCTACGCGCTCAAGGTCAACATGTCTGTTGCCATGGTTTGCATGGTGAATCAGTCGGCAATTACTCATGCGACAGAAAAAGTTACCGTTGAAAATGCTTCTAAAATAATTTCAGAATGTCCTGTAGATGGCTCCTATAATATGTCTGGAAAAAGTGGAAAAGTATGTTCACTAATTATTAAATAAAGTTATTTATTTCATGTATCAGCCGATTATTGGGAATCATTTTGTGAGATACTAATTGTATTTAATGATATTTTTATCATTTTATAAGGCATGTTTTTATTCATAATTTCTTCACAAGCATTATTTTAACTGCTATTTTTTAATAATGCCACAATCTTAATTGTTCTTTTTCAAAATACGACAATTTTAATTGTTCTTTTTTTAAAAATGCGATAATTTACCTTTTTTTCAAAATGCTAAAATTTTAAATTGTTTTTTTTTCCAAAATGCAACAACTTTAATTCGGTTTTTCTTTATACTTATTTTAAATTTTTTCTTGAAAACATTAAAATTTAAAAATCCCCTAAAAAAATGTTAAAAATATATTTTTAAAAGTTTATATCAAAGGAATAATTTTCTCATTATAAAATGTAAATATCTTTGAAATATCTTTTAATATAAGTGAATTACATTAAAAATAATATTTTTTCTTATTTTTAAAATTATTTGTTTAAATTTAGTCTCTACTTTAACAAATTTGATGTCATTAAAATATATCTTTGTGTGGTTTAAGAAATTGTGCGATAGGTTTCTAAAGTATTTTCTCAAAGCACCTAAATATCTTGGTTTTCTAGACAAGGTATAAAAGATTTGTGTGTTTACAAAATGCGCGATAACAATAGCTATAATATTTTTTTGAGACAGCCATTAACCTCCCAAGCGGATACGTGCGAGTTGACCCACTGATTATTGATTTTATATAATAAGCAACGCCCCTTACCCCTCCACCTGCTTATTTATTATATATATAGGCGACCCCCCTTTTTTTACAACCCCCCGCCCGCTTATTTGGCACACCAGAGTATTTGTTTAGATTCCAAGAAAATGCAGCAGTCAACATTTTCAAAATTGTGTTATATAATAATTGGTACATAATCGTAAAGATTTTTTCGAAGTATTTTTAATTTGACATTCACGTAAGATCTCATTCTCATCTTTCTTCTTTCAGATTGACACGTCAATGGATGGGGAATTCTCATGGTCCAAGCCAGTTCAAGGGCACATTCTGGGTTCTTTTTTCTACGGATACATTGTAACCCAAATCCCAGGAGGCTGGCTGTCACTCAAGTATGGTGGGCGTCGTGTTCTCGGTTGGTGCATGTTTGCCTGCGCAATATCAACCCTTCTGATGCCAGTTGGGGCCCGGATTCATTATAGTGTGCTGATTATTCTGAGAATTATCGCAGGTCTCACCCAGGGTGCCGTATGGCCTGCCATGCATGGAGTATGGTCCCAGTGGGCACCTCCACTTGAAAGGAGTCGATTGATTGGATTCACTTTTGCAGGTGAAACCAAATTTTTATATATTTGTTGCAACACAATCAAAAATATTATTTAAATAAATGTTTTCGTGGATTTTTTAACAGCAAAATTAAAAAATGAGACCTAAAGATTTTAAGTTTAAAGCATTTCTATTATTTGAACACTTCCTATAGTAAGAATGCACTTGAGTCTTATTAGTAAACGTGTAATAGGAATATTAGTAATAGGAATTTATCGATTTTATATTAATATTTATAAAAGGATCCGTTGTTGCCTTTTCAAACCTGTGTGTGTTCGCTTAAATATTTTCGTAAAATGAAACTTCTATTTTTAACTTGTTTTCAGGCTCTCAAATCGGTTGTGCATTGACATTTCCCATCTCCGGACTCCTCTGCAAGTACGGTTTCGATGGTGGCTGGCCCTGCATCTTCTATGGGCTCGGTGGGTTTGGTGTTCTCTGGTTCATAGCTTGGATGGTGGTTGTCTACGATTCCCCGGCTCAACACCCCCGCGTCTCTAAGGAAGAACGGGCTTATATTGAGTCAACACTGGTTGGGCAAGTTGCACATCATGTAAGAATCTTGCTGCGTTTTTATCATCGTGGTATCGAACTATGTATAATTTAATCAACATTATTTTAAAGGCTATGAGTTAGATTTTAACTTTCAGAACTTTTAAAATTTTACTTCAGGATCTTGTGGTCCCCTGGAAAGCCATTTTCAAATCCGTCCCAGTCTGGGCGATCATTGTCTGCCACACTTTGAGCAATGTGGGGATATACTCCTTCCTCACAAATATACCAACTTATATGAAGGAAGTGCTCGGCTTCGATATTAAATCGGTGAGTGATTTATTGATTTAATGATTTATTGACGAATTTTCAAATGTATCAAGTTTTTTGATATTTGTTACTGTAATCTATAAAAATTTAACAGTTTAATATATACGAATATAAGAATATATTACAGCTTCGTTTAAATAAAGATAAGCAGACAAGTTATATTACATGAAAATAATGTTCTTCAAATATGAAACATAACTTCTTCAGAATGGAGCCCTGTCCGCACTCCCCTACATTCTCTTTTGGGTTATGATCAACGTCTCGAGTTTCATGGCCGACTGGATCCAATCAAAGAAATGGATGACAACAACAGGAGTCAGAAAATTGTTTAACACATCTGGTAAGGTTCTAATCTTGAAAGTGTGCCATTATAATAATATGTCAGCACATATTTTTTACATCTTGCAATTGGGAAATTAAACAAATATCGTCTAGATATTGCTCGGTAAAAAGTTGACGTCACAGATAAAAAAAATCTCCGTTTAATATAATTATTGATGAAATATTTACTATACAGAGACATATTTTAAATATATATCATAATGCAAACTAGTACAATTCTGTCACATATCTTCTAATTTATAGCTTTCGTGAAAATTTTAGAAAGTTACTTTGAGATTCAATAATATTTCACTATTAGATACTTTATCAAATATAAATGACTATACTCGACTATTTTACGCTCTATATGGCCTTTTATAAAGTAAGAGAACAAGAGCACACAGCCTATATATAAACGTCACAGCTCTTCTTGAACGTCATCATTGATGCTGTATTGACGTTCAGTGTTTTAGAAAACCCCGCCTTCTTTTTCAATAAAGAGAGGTGTATTATAGTACATAAATTATACAAAGAATTTGTTCTTAATATATTGCCAAGTTCGAGTGGTCTTGTTGTAATCACTTACGCAAAAAGAAAATAAAGCTATATACATAGTTATAGTTTGTAAGAAAATAAAACCCCAATGATATCCAAGCATTGATCATTTATAGCCGTCTGAAATGTAAGTACATGAAATGTACTTTGAAAACAAATGCTTAGTAGCGATTATTGATGGATTTTGTATTTATAAAAATGAAAGACAGACAGAAATAGGCAGCAATGTTATTCATCAATAATAAGTCAATCAAAATAATACAAAAATAGCTATGTTGATTTAGTATTTATAATAGTTTTAGTAATTATAGTCAGTAAATTATATTAATAAATCTAAATAATTAAAGTAATGTCCTCCCTTTATGAAGTGGTCTGTTAACGTAATTGCACTGAATTTAGAATAATATAGGGAGAGTGAACCAAGGATATCCCAGTAATATAATACAATTTAGAGCACCTAGTTTATAACTGAAATAGTCACTTTAAGTAGTAGAGAAGAGGACCTCTACCCCAACAAAAGATTTTTTTGAAAATTTATGTCGACGAAGTGTAGAGAATTCTCTTGAGACTGAACACAGCGGTGAGGACCCACCTTAATGGGCGGGATTATTGGCTGGAACGTCACCTCGATAATACAATCTGAAGTAAATGAAGCCATTGAGCCATTGCAGTAGAGGGAGAATAGACCGACTGAAACACGACCGTCAGAGGGCTCGTAAGAAAGAAGAATGAAATTAACAACTCACACACCTCCTTATATAGAATAATTTTTAGGTACTGATTGTTTGAAAATTTACTACGGTAGGGTATAACATCATTGGATCAAAATTTAACTAGAAAAGGTGCGTGGAGGTAGCAATAGATCATTTGTTGGAGTAGAGGTTCCCCTTCCCAACTACTAATTTATATGCCAGTACGGAATTTTGTCTGTATAATGTCAGTAACTAAAATTCATAATAAAATATCGCTGTACCGCACTGTTGATTTTAAGAATTTAAAACGCCACAAATATGCTGTAATTCATTTTTTTAATAAAATATAAAATCTAAGCCTTTACTTTATATCATTGTTATTGATTTTACCACGTGATCAGGATCGGTTCTATTATCTGTCTTGGTCATCTGTTTGGCTAACGTCGGTTGCACACAGACTGCTCTTGCTGTTACTCTGCTCACCATTGGAATCTCCTTCACCGGGTTTAGTTTCGGCTCGGGCTTCATTGTCAACCCGGCTGATGTGGCTCCTAACTTCTCTGGAGTCATTTTCGGTCTTTCAAACACCTTCGCCACTGTTCCCGGCTTCGCGATGCCCTACATGATTGCAAGACTCACGGAAAATGTGAGTTTGAAGAATAACATGAAATTAAAATAATTCGCTTGATTTATTTAAAATATTTGCATATACAACTAGAAACACTTCACATTATCTTAAATATCATAATTATATTAAATTTATGCAAAGAAGGAATCCACATTTGACCTACTTTTATGAGACAGGTTACATGCTATTCGTCCTTCAGTTATAGAAGACATCACCACTATCTTACATTAGATTAGTGTTGTGTATTTTTCATTTCACTTTAAAATTATAGAGCTTCTAAATTCTTTTAACGAGAGAGTGAGTACATTCGAGTAATTTAAAACAACATGCTCTATAATACTGAAAAACGAGAATATTTTTTATTTATTTGAGAACATAGTTTCAGAGGGTAACTCGCAGGAATAAAAAAAATCTTTTTCTTTTCTTTATTACTTATTCGACATATTGCGAGGTCCAAAATTTAACTGTTTGCTAAAATTTAAATATTAAAAGATTTGTAAATGGCTATTCTGATTTTTATTAATAACAGAAAATATTTTAAACGGTTTTAAGTTGATCCTCTCTATCCAATTTTAGCAACTTCGCAGTGAGTGGCAAAATGTCTTCTACATCGTGTCTGGAATATACATCCTGGGCGCCTTGTTCTACCAGATCTTCGCCTCCGGTGAAGTCCAACCCTGGGCCGAGCAAAGGTCGAGTGAGAAAGATTCTGAATCGCTCAAAAAGATGAACGACGAGGAAGACCCCGAACTCGCCGTGTGAACCCATATTTGATATTGTTGTCTTAAATGTTGGTGCCCACCAACACTCTACATGTTTCGAAACACTATTGTAATCTCTCTGTAATCGCACGTGAAATATTCTAATTTAGCCTTTAACGTGTATTAGGTTTTAGTTTTTAGCACCTCTTATAAGATCATGTTCCTTTGTTCGTAGGTTTTCAGTGATTTTCAGGAATGCAATTTTGTGCAATAGTCAATTAAATGTTTAAGGTTTGTTCGAAGCAAAATTAAGCCTTCTTTTTAAAAAAGAAAATATCTCAACATATTATCGAAATATCGTAAAACATAATTTTATTAAATTAGCTAGTGGCTTGTAGCTCTTAGTGTGCCATTTCTATAATATAGAGTCAATATTTTCAACATTTAAATTACGATTATTTGCTTCAATGTGAAGCTAAAATACGTTAATTGTCAGAAACTGTTTCTGTAGACAAAAAATTGCACTTATTTACAAGTGCTGCCTTTTATTAACAATGAACAAGAAAGTGAACTGAATAAATCATAGGATTTAAAGACACTTGAAAATAGTGATTATACAAATTAATAATTTTGCATAGCAGAGAGAATAATTTACCTAATTGGACAAAAAATCTCCTCTAGTATAATACATCGCATTAACCAAAATTATAACGATTAATTTAAAAGGATATAATTGCACACTTCTGACAGTAATTGTCCTGTAATACCTACTTACACAATGCTATTGTTGCCATTCTATCAATAATTATCCAAAGGTTGTCTTAATTAGTCGGCTGTTGCTTGAAAACATTGTTAAATTTATGAGAAACAGGGTAATCTGTTGGACGTTTAGATTTTGTAATTTATTGAACATTGTATTATTGGTGCAGTCTGCCCGTTTAATTTGTAATAATTGGAATCATTCATTTTATATTTGCGTGCTTATAGATATGTATTCAAAATTTCCCTGTGAGTCTCAAGAATATATCATAACAACTTTTGCTGCTATCCGTTGTGCAAAACGAATTATCGATAATTAAATTTTCACAAATTATATCACCATTTATTATCTGTAATTATTAATTAGTCATTTTGTAGTTTTTCAAACTCGACACTTTAGTGATTTGCTTTTTTAGCAGAAGGTATGTCGTAGTACACGCCACAATATAGGTACCATTCTTCTGTTACATCCTTAAGACACCACTTCTAGCCAATGTCACAGCACCCTTTTAAACTCTTTTTATGGCTTGCAATTTGAGTCCAAAGTATATATTGATGACTTGTACGACACTAGAAAACAAACAATCACATAACATTCTGTTGACCACCCCTTCGAGCAAACAAACGATTTACGTGCATCGTCTATAAAACTACTATGGCATAATTTTGTAAACTTGAAAGTGTTCCATGCGTGTATGTCTTTACTTTTTTTATACGTAGTTTTTCATAACATTATAGTGAGCTCTTCATTTTGCAAATGGTGCAATAAGATCTTCAACTTTCACAGTTTCTGTGTTTTTAGAAATCCAGTTTCATTGCGCCCAGTGTGTTTTAACTTTACAGAGACGTTTTGCTTTTTTTGCTTTTTAGCGCCACACAAAACGATGACACACTTCTTTCTGACTGTACTTTTTCATGTGTTGTTTTGATTTATTTTAACTTGTCACTAACTTCACATATTATGTTGTATTGATTTTTTTTCAAATTAGCGCCACAAAGTTAACATTAAAAGGGAGATAAATAATTATCTGTATTTCATTTGTCAGTTGTGTTTTTGTAGTATTTCATTCCAGTGATAGTTACGAATAAAAAAATCATATTTGATAAAACGGTTGTTTTTCTTTATTAAATGAAATTAGATATTTTATTGAAACTATTTATGTTTTTATTATCTATTGAAAGGAAATTATATAATTTTAATCGTTATAAATAGTTTGATAATATTATGAGTATAATGTTTTAAAAGAATTAATGAAATCTTGAGGTTTAGCCAAAGCTTAGGGGTTAGTCCTAAAAATTAAAAATTAGTTAAAACAGTGTTAAAAATTGTGATAGCGAAAA
The DNA here is from genome assembly GCA_034780395.1 of Vannuccia rotundouncinata. Taxonomy (NCBI): domain Eukaryota; kingdom Metazoa; phylum Platyhelminthes; order Proseriata; family Coelogynoporidae; genus Vannuccia; species Vannuccia rotundouncinata. The sequence goes on along the minus strand of JAUZNC010057962.1, from coordinate 2,750 downwards.
CATATGTTTAGATATTAATTGTACCCCACGTCTATAGCTACACGGCGAAAAAATGAATGTATTTGATACAACTTGCTTTATCTCTACAATAGCTGTACACATCTCAATAGAACATTAGATGACTTTGATAATCGTTGTATAAACATGAAATAACGCTGCGCTTTATAATGGGCATGTACATTGACTAAACAAATATAATAAAAAATAATTACGATTTTATAACAACGTATATTTGTAACACACGACGAATTGGAATAGCTCGCTAGCTGTTATGTACATTTATTGTTCAACAGGGTATACATTGTTAAGCCTTGACCTATCAACCAACACCATTTTATGACTGTACGTATTATACCACCGTATGCAAACTATTGATTTTACTGACGTATATATACTTAATAAAATCCAAATTTCAAAAATGTAATCTACATTAATATTCAGTGAACAATTCATAATTATTTACAATATGTTGACGAACTATTAATAAAGTTTTATCTTAGAGATCGATTTTTGTTTTAGTTGGCCATTAAGGAGGGCGGAAATCGATGTTTCTTTGTCTATGAATAAGTTTTACATCCTTCTACATTAACCACATGGTGGCTGTGTGTCCATTGCCTGACTTTAACCGCACGACTGCCGAGTATGGGAGGTACTCCATTAATCGTCTAATCGTTTAAAAATAACATTTAAAATATTTCAGTATTTTTCAGCTTTTGTATAAAATTGTTGAATAAACAACTTTAAATGAAACAGTGAAAAAAAATGTTTTCGACTCCCTTTATCTGTATCAATTTAATAAATTGGAGAGCATATATCTAAATTTAATAGAGAAATATATCCTGGATTTTGTTGTTTAATTTGTTGAAAACCTTTTGTGACATTTATGTTCATTTCATCTCCCTGTCTTTAATTCGATTTGAAAATAACACAAAACCAATTTTAAGTTTTATTCGGTTTGTAGTTTTCCTCTATTGAGAAATAATTGCCAATAAAAACGGTTTTTGTTAAACAGATATATTTATTTAAAAATGAAAAACTTAAAATTTATTCGAGATTAAAAATATATGAAAATTTAAATTGTATAAAATAGTTTTAAAATTCAAAAAATTTACCCTAAAATGAATATGTTTTTTTTTTATTATTTAAAAGTTATTAATATGTGACGCAGAAAAAAGTTTGTTTTTTTAAAATATATTTGATGTAAAATTCTGTGGATACATTAGGCTGGTTATTTTAAGGTACTGTCTATAGGAATATTTCTATCGATTCCGATCTGTACATCAAATTTTTCTTAGAAGAAGCTAGAATTGTTTCAACAAAAATCATCTACAGAGACACCATCAATCTGTTTCATGGAAGAATTGTATTCTTCAACACGACAATGCAAGACCAAATGTGGTCGAATCAAACACACCAGTATCTACTTGTATACAAAAACTTTTAAACAATCCTCCACATTCTCCAATCTAAATATTTGTGACTGAAGTTAAAGAAATGAAGCTCAGCAAGAGACAATTGTCCACTGGAGAAGAAGTTGATGATTTCATTGAAGAAAAACTGCCGTCTTTGACAGATAAGATGATGCCTATCATTTTGCATACTTTGTGAATGGTATTCTTATGATATTTTGAAAAATTTCAGTATCACATCAACCTTCCATAATTTTTAAAATAACTAACTATTTTTTCTCAGTCACCCTACATATTTAAAATTACAAGTAATATTATTGTAGTTTTTGACGATTTTCATAAATTAATAAATAATTTGCATGACTGATAATAATAATTCAAATTATTCATTTGATTCATATTAATACAGTGATGCTTCGTCTAGTATATGACATATATAATAAAATTGAGCGCATAATAACCGGTGGTCTGGGAATTCGCTTAAAAAGACAACCGACTATAATTAGAGATTTATGGCTTATGTTGACGTTTTTTTCCATGACCTTTGAGTTTGTCTGTGTAAGCATTATATTCAATCATCTATACCTTATACTGCTGTCATTAATAATCTTTCTCAAAAATTTATTTTATAAAACTGTATATATATATAACATATATATGACATGAACAGTAGCTTCAGTAATATTATTTTTATGCTTATAATGTATATAAAGAGCTCTACTCAGAATCTTAAATATTTATATCAAACGCGGTAAACATGGTATCAATTTATCTACCGTTTTGTTTAATGCACAATCAATTAGGAGTAATTATTTTTAAAGTGATAATCCAAATAATATGTGTCTATCTATTTCTACAACACCTGCAGAACTCATTAAGTCTAAAGAAATTATTCGTAATGGGTTTCAATCATTGACTTATATGTTATTTATCTAGACCGGAAAACTGACCAATATTCAATAGTAATAAACGTCGGCGGAGGAATATATCTATATCGATGATCAATTCGAAATTCATGGGAGTTATTTATGCATTTCAATTAAATCAATATATAATTGAAATGCGCTCTAGATGTTTTTTGATCAGTTTGCCGGACTAGATAATTATTATATAAGTCATTGGTTTCAATACACTTACAGACGCGTAACTAGCCATTGGGCAACCCGGGCAACTCAGTTGCCCGGGTTGTACGGTTTTGAAATTTTGAAATAGTGCAAATTACTATATTAGAATACATACACTTTTGTGAGTCATTTAGAAAATTAATTAAAACTAATTATTCCATCGGTTTTTCGTGCTCTAATATTGCTTCATTACAATTTAAGATATTGGGGAGGGGGG
>JAUZNC010057961.1:0-12017 GCA_034780395.1 Vannuccia rotundouncinata | reverse complement strand
TAAACGATTCTACACTGATTCCAGTGATAATTTATTTATTTATTTGCTTCTATCACATTATAAAGTCATGACCCAACAGTTGGGTCACCCGTAAAGATGTGTTTAACACTGTGAAAACAAACTTGTTCTCACTCATGGCAGAACACAATTAACCGATGCCAATCTTAATGGGTATAGGATTGTTTCCTCATTCATGAGGTTTGACTGTGACCCAGCCAAGTTACCAATCTCTAATAGACTTCTATGTGATGTCTGAAAAGCAAAACATAACTATGTAAAGTGGCTTGTGGATGAAAAGAAAGCAAAGGAAAATGCAGAAGTAGCAAGAGCATCAGCCCCTAATCCAGAATCCAGCAACATAAAACGACAGGCAGAACTCAATATGGCTATTCATGCAGGTCTAAATGAAGCATCCATGCTTTGGAAAGAAGGTCTCATCATGTTAAATGAAGGGCTGAAGAAGAAAATTTTTAATAAAGTGTCAGCTGCGAATGCCATTCTTGAAAGGAGTCAGTCTTTGAGTAGGAAGCAAAGAAGACTGATTTGGAAACTCCAAAGAAGAAGAAAAAATAGAAATGATTTAGTGTCTACCAGAAACTGATATTTTGACTGATGTAAACTGTATTTTGTGTTTTATATGTGTTTTACAGCACAATTTTATGTGTTGTACATTACTGTTAAATGTAAACTTTATGTACTTTTCTTTATAATAAAGAGGTTGAGATGGAGAATGGCTATACTACAGTCACTCAAAAACACATGTTTCAGCATGATTCATGATATTATCATATGTGCATATAACAAAATGTACATATATTGAACTTTTTAAAGCCCCTTTCTGACACACTATATACTGTATTATCTTATATCAAAATCTTATAATTATAATCAAAATCTGTGTTTTTAGAATATGTAGTTTTATGTAAGGGAATATAGTATGAGGAGTGGTTTGGAGGCCATTCAAAAAATGAAAACCATAATAAGTATCCTTTATTATCATCTATGGCACTAAATATTTCTAGAACAGTAATTACTCAATTTTGTCATAGTAAAAAACTTTTATTTATTTAGTTAATTACACTATTATGTATATATTGGATGTAACAAAATGTGACAAACTGGCTTAGGTTAAATGTGACAGAAAGTGACAAACTGGCTTAGGTTAAATGTGACAGAAAGTGACAAACTGGCTTAGGTTAAATGTGACAGAAAGTGACAAACTGGCTGAGGTAGCAGACCCTCCCTGATATTTTTAATTTTTTGGATATTTTTCAGCAGCCCAATATCATGAGTCGAGATAGATTTCTGCATATTTTGCAATTTATATGATTCAACATGCCTATTGATCACAATAAATAGGCCCTCCTATATTGACTTTCCCAAAACCCATGATACAAAATTTCTATATTGCTGTCATTGCGAGTGTCTCTTATTTCATTTTAGTTGCATAATATTTATTTGCTGAGACCATTCAGACAACAATTTCATAATGTAGTCCATGATAGAACTCCTCTTTCCTTGCTCATATAATTTTGTTACTGCAGAAAACACAGCTCCTAATTATGCAATATGCTCACTGCAGAACACTCAAACAGTTGTTATGTAATTTCTCTATACATCTGCTTTCAATATGATATAATCTATTCATTTCTAAATTAGGTAGTAATATTAACTTATATTTGGAATAAAAATTGTTACATGTAAACTGTAATTTTAACTAATTTCTAAATAATGTATTCATAATATGAATGTAAATATTTGGAAACAATATAGATTATTTATGAGAAGAATAAGATAACATTTTGATAAAATAATATTTTACTTGATAACAATTGTAGACATCTAGCTCGAAACTTTATCAATGTCCACTTTTTTTACAATTCATCTATAAAATACTTATCAAATTTATACACATTTCATAAAATTTTTTATTATATATATTTATTTATTTATTTTATAATGTAATTATGTTGTACAAAATGAAATAACCTTCTATAGTTTTTATATACAAATATATCAGTCCACTTGATGAATTCGAATGTTTTGAAGAATAAATTAATGCACTATTAGTTTATTTAGTAACCTGATAAATTTGAGAATTATATAACAGCCAATGGAAATCAAGAATTGAAATTTTGTGAATTTTCAAAACTCGAGATTTTACAAAGCCATTTCTAGCAAGCAACTTTTGAATCTGTACACCCTGGCACAAATGGTTTAAACAATTTTGTAGCAATAATAAAATTGCAATATTTCATATTGTTTTGTTTAATATTGAAATTCAATGGTTGAATATCCATTTAACATGTTTTGACAATTTTCCATAACTTTTTTTCTGGTTTAAGTAATAAAACCATTTAACAGATTTGACTATTTTCCCAAATTTTTAGGTGTGCATCATCCTTGTTTTAAATAATGGTTTTATTGCAATGTTAAAATAATATATTGCTGTTCAGTCTAAATAATTCCTTAGTTCAGTATAATAAGTAGTTCATTCAAATCTGGATTACAAAGTATTTGCAACATTTCAAAAATGGGAATAATTTGTATGCATTTATTGACTTGACATTTGATGTATCACTCTTCACCAAAAGTCTATTCTTTATTAAGTTTACTATAAGCTATGTATTATATATTTGTACTATAATTTTTGGTCATTGTTTATTTGTTATCGTTTTTAAACTTCTATAAATATAAATAAATTAGAAATAATAGAAAAGCAAAATAGTTATTCTTATTTTGATAATCTTATTGTTAAAGTTTTAAAATTATTAATTATTTAATAAATGATATATACCTACAAATACAAGCTATTGTATATGAGTAAAAGAAAATTTCAAATTTTGACAAAAAGTTCAAGTATAAATAAAACACAGAAATATTCAAAACATGAAATGATTCTAAAAGAAAAAAAATTACTCTCAAGTATACTAAAAAGTTTATTTTTATTATCCCATTTTGATAAATATAACATGATTTAACAATATGAAAAATAAAATTCATTGAACACCACATTACTATTTAATTGTATATGTTTTAGATTTCAATGGATGAAACTAAGTTGATCAACTTTTTCAAAAATCTTTCTACTTTTCAATATGACAAAGCAAAAGAGATATTGGTAAGTTTGATTATAAATCTACAGAAATTGTAGGCATATCTTTTCTTGTTTATATTCAATTTTTAAAAATACTCAATTGACTTAGTAAACATTCTCCAGTTGATAATATAATTAAATTTTGTTTTGATCAACAGTTTTTTCGTTGTTTTGTTTTGATTGGTCACAATTGTTTACGACCATGCATTACATCTTCATAAATATTTTAATAATATAGTAAAAAATGCATTTTACTATTTTTCTATGGATTTATAGTAAAAAGGTGGTAAAATAGAAAAGTCATATAGAGATAATTGTATATTAAAGTTAAATACATTTATTCGACGTAAAAACAAAATTCACACAGCAATATTAATTGACAACTCAAAAAGGTAATCTTCTTTTAGAGCCTCGATTTCAGTGAACATTTGAAAAGGTTATTCCATTTTTTATCTTTTGTCAAGTTTCTATGCAATAAATTAATGAACTCTGATGGGCTTACTTTAATTTAAAAAAAAACATCCAAATGATACTTAATCTATTTAACCACTTTCTATATGAGAACGCTTTTCTATTTATTTTAATGATAAAATAATCAACAGTATCTTTGTTTGAATGAGGAATCAGAAAGCTCTACATTTTATTTAATGTAGCTATTGTTGATTTATTTCTATGATTTAACAGTATTATTTTTGACAATATTTTATTTATTATAGTAAGTCAGTAAGTTAATAAATCTAAAGACATACGACTATCAAGACTCCGGAAAATACTTGAGTTTTATTATATATTTATAATTTTTAATCCTAAATCTATTTTTAGTCTTAAAATCAAATTAAAAAGGAAACACTTGATATGACTACTGAAATAAAGATTTTAAATTGACAACAAGTGAATTCTTGAAATTTAGGATTAATTATGCTTATTTCATTAATTGTAATATATATTGATAATTTTGTTATTTTGAATCTTCCAATCTCATGTATTAAAATAGTATAATTGAATATAAACTGAAAATGGTCAACAAGGATAGAATAGAAAATCAGTTTTTCTTCTACTCTCCACTTGTAAAAGTTAAGAATATTATCAACTTGAAAGGCTCTTACAACCTTTCGTCTTTTTAATACCGTTATAAAGGGAATATTTCTATTCTTTATTTATATTTGAAAAAACCTGTTGCAGGATAATGAACGGGAAAGTTTGAAGTCTACAAATGGATCTATACGTCAGGCTATCTTCACTTCACTATATTCTTTGATTCATCTAGAAAAGACTTACACTTCCTTCGCGTTTCTGGCTTCAAAAAGATTCTCTAAAAAAGAAGTAGGTACTGCAACCCAAAAGTGGACTTAATAAAATGTGTGCTCATTGATTTCCTCAGGATTGAAGATTGACCAACCAATAATATTATTATTTATCTATTGGAATCTATTGAGAATATTCTGAATTCTTCAATATTTAAAATGACATTTTTTTCAATGATAGAAATTTTCTTCTTTTTTTTAACCCAATTTTGTTTTGCTTCATTTTTAAAACGATATATAGATGACAAAGTATGTCAGAGACACACTACTAATACAATTTTAAATATAACTGAATTATAAATTAAAACAAATTTAATTGTAATTCATTTTTTAATTACTTGTATATCATTACGTTGCTTTTCTATTAGACAAACTATTTCTACTTTATCTTTTTTATAATGATCGTCCTCAATTTATATTTTGTTCTTCGGGTACTCATGCTTTACAATTTGTACATATCTGGGCACAAATGGCTAACTATCTGTTCTCGTTCTCTTTTAGAACCCAAAATACGGCTACACAACTCTCATTAGTGATCTCAGAAAGTTAGAGACAGCAGTAACCAAAGATTCTGACTCTCTCTACATTTCGCTGGCTAGCCAGTTGACACGATTCTGTGGTACCCGGTGTCTTCTCATAGATTTGTATCCTTTAGACCAAGCGGTCATTTTGTTGTCATCTGATGATACTTCTATAGACTTCAAATATTGAATCTTTATTACTGTGTTCCTTATTGACTTTAAAAATCTTTTGTTTCGAGTTTAAAATGAAGGAAATATTTAAACTTGCACATTTAATGAAACACTGTTATAAAATACGACCACTAGGACTACATAATAATACAGCTGACGAGTCGATTCTTCAGTGGTCATTTAGAAGACTGGTTTGGTGTCTTTAATTCTTCAGTGGTCATTTAGAAGACTGGTTTGGTGTCTTTAATTCTTCAGTGGTCATTTAGAAGACTGGTTTGGTGTCTTTAATTTTTCAGTGGTCATTTAGAAGACTGGTTTGGTGTCTTTAATTCTTCAGTGGTCATTTAGAAGACTGGTTTGGTGTCTTATACTAATTTAATAATGGTTTAATGATATTATTCATTGTTGGTTTTCGCATCTTTATCCAAAGCTAAAACAAAATTACAGTATAACTTTGGATACACATTTGTAAACCATCTGATAACAATTAAACGTTCGACCTTGACTTTTGACTCAATCGATCGATATTGGCAGCTTTGAGACGATGGTCTGTCTGCCGCAGAAAGTGTCTTCTTCTTTCGCAGACGTTCAGCAGACGCTCGAGTGCAGCATGGAATCGATGGATCAGTTTACCGACGAAATTAGTGTAATGAGCAGTCTGATTGTCCTCATGAGGCGAGCACCCTTAATCATTGCATCTAATTAACATTTCGGGGTTGTCCTCGTCAATCACAGGTTGTTTTGTATTTCAGACACGAATTTGACATTCTTCGCAGTCTCCTGGTAGCTCAGGAGCTCATCTGCAATCTGTACTTCCTGGAACCGCTCATCATGATCCACAAGGCGACAGCCAGTCTCGATCAACTTGCGGTATCGTCATCCAGCGAGGTTAGTCTTTATATATAATATGCTTCTTAGATAAAGTTTCTTATAATATAAACCCAAATCAAGAACCCTTGAACAGTGCGTCATGAAAATGGACCTACGACCGCCATTGACACTCCAGAAAAGTTGGATCTTTTCCTGAACTTTGCATTTGTAGCTCGAAATGGCCTCATAGTGAAGGCAGAAGTACAATGTGATTATCACCTGAAAATTTGATATTTAAAGCTGATTTCAAGTAGAATCGAATGAAAAAGAAGGAAAGTGCATCCACACGAGTATAATTTGTTTCGATTAGATTTCCTCAAAAGTCGAATGAAAACGTCCGATTTTAGTCGAATCAAAGAAATTGAACATTCTCCGTTTCAAAGATTTTTTTAAAATACGTAATTTGTGGATTATTTAAATCTTGCTTAAAATATAATATTAAAATAGTATAATACATGAACAAGCGAAAAGTCTCTTTTTTTCTTTTTGTCTTAATATAAAACGTGAATAATTACCTCTAGGAACACAAAGATCACAGAGCGCTAATTAATACCTTTCTTCTTTTTTATTTTAATAGTTTAAATTATTTAATAAAACTTCAACAAGTAGAGTAAAATAATCTAAGCAAAAATCCTCGTGTGGATTCGACCCCTGATTCATTCCTAACTCGATGAATCCTCAGTTATCCCGGTCTCAAGGGCTCTTCACCCGCAGTTGTCAGCCCAACCTGCTCTCCTGGTTGGGAAGATTCAAGAGTCTCCTGTTGGCCAAGTACTGTCTGTACTTCTATGAGGTGCTCTGTCGTCAAGCCCCGCCCGGTGATCAAACTCCCATCACCGGCAAAGACAGCAATAATGATCTGGTTGGAAAGCTGACCCGCTTCCAGCGAAGTTCTAGCGTTCGTCTTCTGTGTCTGATCTTCGACTCGGACCAGCAGAGCCACCCTTACCCCGGGCACGGCTACTTCCTGCCCAACACGCAGGCCACACGGCCCACAGGCCTGGACAGTTTCCCTCTCATCTTCACCTGTCCACAGGTAAACTCTCATAACTTTAATAAAGTTCCTATTAAGAAAAACAGTTTCCATGTGGGACAGCGTTAAATTTTATGAAAATCTGGAGAAAATCATGGAAAAGCTGAGTGGCTTTATTTTTACTTTTTTTATCAATGTTACGTTTGAATCTAAACATAGTATAAACAACTGTTTAGAATTGATTCGAGTATATAAAATATATTCAATGCTGCAAAAAAGAGGAGAAACTGGGAAGTTCTTCCATCGTCAGAAGTTGCCAGTGAGTTGGAGGAGCTGTTACCAAGGAGAGAAGACAGGAAGGAACTGTGCTTGAGGCATAAAGCAACTGCTGAGAAGAAGGGGAGATCTTGGACACCTGAACTGAGTGGGATAATAATGCCTGTGTTAGTGATTGTAACTTGGTTATTGTAATGCTAGGTTGTTGGTATTGAAGAGTGCAGTAATATAATGATATTGAGTTGATTTCCAGTTTGACGTATTGGAAATAATGTCCAGGAGGTGTGGCACAAAGACTTGGTTGGTTTAGGGTTAGGGTCTGTCAAAATTTTCCCTATTTTATGGACTTTTGTGATATTTTCGATGAAATAAACTGAAACTTCTACAATCTATAAAATATCTGATTATCCACAATTGTACAACAGTTGTGGAACAGTATAAAAGACAATTATGTTTTAAAATTGACAAAGTAGAATTTTAAGCTACCCCCAAATACCAAATTCCTCCTTCAGCAAAACGTGTGTCGCGGGGACGTCTCCGCTATCGTGATGCACATCTCCGGCAAGCTGAACCTCGGCAACCCCAACGAATGGACGCGAACGGTCTATGCTCAGGACGACAAGCTCAGTCGGACCTACTTTGTCCGCAAAATGGAGGCACGTGTTTTCCTGGCGCTGGTTTATGATGGTCGTAAGCCCGAGAAAGATAAGACTATTGCCAAATTCCTCACCGATACGGCGAAGATCTTGCGGGGATTTGATGTTTTGGCTGCATTGGTAAACAGCTAATGCCGAAACTACGGTTGTCATGGTCACCACGAGCTTTCTTGCCTTCTTAATTAAACTGATATTTTTAATTATTAATATCATATCTGTATTAAATTCTTATTTCTAATGTATTTCCAATCTGTTTTGTAATGTTGCGGTTATTGTTTTCTTTTTATTTTAAATATACCTTTGATTATAAAATCACTGTGTTATTATTCGATGGTAATTTTAGATTATTTATTTAAATAGTTATTGAAAATTTCTTCTAATATAATTTTGGATACACGGAAAACAAGATTTGTTTGCTTAAATTTAAAAAGTACATAGATGTTTTTTATTTACAAAATTTATCAGGTTTACTATTTTACAAATTTTTAAGGTTTACAAATTTACTATCTGACAAATAAAATTGTAGAATTGTTAACTTTTATAGAAATTTTATGATTTATTTTATGTATAAACTTTTATATCGTGTCCTAATAGTAATATCTGAAATAACCGCAAAGATTAAATAAATTATCATTAATAGTCATTATTTTCAGTCACTGATAAAGGTATGTTTCCGACTAAAATCAAGATTATTTAATTAAATAAAATGTTTCCTATTTTTTGTAATATTGTTTTCGGCAATATAAAAACTTTTGTTTAATTAAAATAATTTATCTTCGTAACAAAGAAAACTATCATTTTAATAAAGAGAAGATTCTTGGCGCCGTGTAAATAGTGTTTATATTAAATGTATTTTATGTCATTTCAAGTAAATAGTTTAATTATCTCTACTTTAATAAATTGCTAATATTACGATTGCATCCATTTTGACACTTAAAAAATATATAACTTAATTAAAGTTATGATTTGTCATTAAAAGGAGTTATATAATTACATTACCTACTTGCAAACGGTTTCTTACGTTGTCTTAAAAGTTTTACTATATAGTATAGTTAAATTCAATATTATGCACTTTCATAGTATTTTCTTCAATTAAAACGAGAAAAGGCTGCACTGTTTGTCGTAAAAGAAGTAGTATGGGATGGTATCTCCAACTCACACCCCTATGCGCTAGTAAATACGGGTTATCGATACCTACCCACCGTGATTAATGATTGTTTTCGCTATGCTTAGGCTATTCCACTCAAGAATAAATCTGCCCGCCTTGCTAAAAGTTATATATTACTATTCACTTCGCCTACTTCAGACAGATCAGGGTTTATTGTTTGAGAACAGACTTGTGCGCAATTATCACACACAAGCCCACGGCATAGAACTCTAGTGTCAAGTCTGCACATAAGGGAGCGATGGTAGAAAGATTTAATCGGACTTTAAAAACTCGGATGGGGCGAATAAAAGTGGTTAGAACGGCAACTTAAACTTCTCACCGTATATAATAATAGAGTCATCATCGGATACTTGGGCGAGCACCCAGCCAAGTCACACGCGAAAATAAGAGCGAAATCTGGCGTTACTTGTATGGTGGGAAGAAATCTATCCTTTTTAACAAAAAGTTAAAGAAACCTGGCTTTAAAATTGGCAATCATTTGTGAATTTCACAACACAAGGCAACCTTCGATAAAGGCTATACACCTGCTGGAGTGCGGAGGAATTTATTGTACATATCATAAACGCTAAATACTCTTCCATTACATATCAGCTATCAAGCCTGAGATGCAGGCTGTAGATGAGAGGGAGGGCATGCATCGGGTTGATAGAGTTATTCGAACACGCGGTACTGATGTGCATAAACAAGCACTAGTCAGTTGGCGAGGCTATACGCATGAACGACTAACTTGAATACCTTTTGCTTAATTAAGTGCAATCTATGTGCAGAAACCTATGTGGGGAATTCACTCGTACCACTACTGCTAAAAGTCAGTTATGAGTCTGTTTGAGTCTGTATGGACAGAAAATCACAACCCTCAATGATTATCCACTCTACTTTGAGGTGACAATTTGTGATGATGCCAGACAGATAGTGCCCCTGACTGAGGGAAATACTCTATTGACTCTCCACTTTCGTAGACGAAGCCAATAAATAGAGATTCATTTTGCATGGTCAGATAAATATTGACTGTTGTAAGAATTGATGGGCCTGAATTGGTGGAAGATACTCGTGAAATGGAAGGTCTACTCTCTATTGTCTACACCTTTTTCATAAAGAATGCCTATAGAAGGAATTTGGATTCATTAGTTGAAGCTGTAATGGATGGTATTAGCTATATCTTTTATTGTCGCAAAGAATGGTATAAGAGTAGCCTACTCATGAGTATTGATCAGTTTTAGTATAGAGTTTGCCAGAAAAGCTGTAGAAGTGTTTTATTTGTATGCGGAAATATCCCTATAAAGCCTACTATAATAATCTCTTTCAGTTTTCTGCGACTAGTAAGAGGGAACCGCTGGTTGCTGCAGACTTCTTCAAAGATTCTGCCGGTCAAATGTCCACGCCGACTAACAATAACGGTTATAAGAAGCGCCTAGCTAGTGTAAATGGTGGAGTGTCTATTGATTGGCATAATCACCTCTACCTTGACATGTTTGGCAACAATTAAAATACATGCTTAGCCAGCTAGATGCTCATATCAAACTTATTCGAAGCAAGTCTGAACCTTATCTTTTTACCCATACGGAGGATCAAAAGACTGCTCGTGTTATAATCGAGAGGATGTGGTACTCTATATTGGCCAAGTCAAGGTATCGCCTGATATTATTATGGAGCATTAGAAACAACCTGTTTCTCCCAATGCAATCTATCCTTTGCATCATCTAAGCACAATTCCACAAGAGTGTTGAAGTCATATTCGACAAGGGAGATCGCCGAGGGTGTATAAAAACTGGCGAGGTGTTGGTTGATAATAGTAACGGGATTAAAGGAAGGTCTGTGCAGTTTTAGATTGTCTATATGAGACCTTAAATACTTTTGTATTGGAAGCGTTGGCACCAGAAATAGCGTTGAAAATATTTCATTGAGAATTCTTGACATTCATGTTTTTGGTTGCCCAAATTCTTTTCGACTTGTTGATTTCGAATTTGAGTTTGAGGTGCTGGAAGAGTGGAACATTTTTAGTTCGGTAGGCTTGCCAGCGTTCGTGAATAAGATTTTTGCTGACCGGAGTTAACCAAGGTTTGTCGTTACAGGAGACTGGAATACTACGTTTGGGAATTTTTCCACCCATTTATTGAAGTGATCGTTAAATGTTTCAAGTTTTTATTTCCATAATTTCTTTGGGGATATGATATAAGTTAGTCCAGTGGGTTCTGTTTAGGTATCGTAAAAAGTTCGCGATGTTGCTGGATCTGAAGTGATATACGGTTTGTAGTAGGATGTTTTTTTCTTTGTAGTATTGTGATGATGAGACAGGAATATGCAGGCATGATCGGATGTAGAAATTGGAGAGCCTGGCGAGTTATTTGGGTTTATCTGTTCGATGTGGTTGGATTGAAGACTCTACACACAAACGCAACCACCTGAACGATGTTTTCTGTCTTCACGGAAGAATTCGAAGTTGTTATATTGGAAGGAGTCGGAGGTGATGTTGCGGTTGAGCCAAGTTTCTGTGATTCCTACAAGGATTTCCTTTTAGATTTCAGATAACAGATAGATTTAAAACCAATACACATTTAAAAAAAAATTTATCAAGAAGTAGTTTAACTGAACCGAGTTTCATAGATTGATTTCTATTTCAGATTACATATAATCAGCATATAATTTCATATAATCAGCATATTCGATGATTCTATATAATCAGCATATTCGATAATTCGATATAATCAGCATATTCGATAATTCGATATAATCAGCATATTCGATGTTCCGAGTGACCAGATTTGAAGTACTGACCAAATGTCAACATGTTTACTGAACTATTATGTAATAGACTATTCGGGTATACATATATTTTATAAGCTACTGATTCTAATTTTTTTGTATCAACCTATTGACTAATTAGTAGTATTCATGCTTATTCATTTTACGTCATACTAACTTAGTTTGTTGGATATCTGTATCGGTACATTTTCTATTTAGGAATATAATCTTGTGAGCTA
>JAUZNC010057960.1:0-12017 GCA_034780395.1 Vannuccia rotundouncinata | reverse complement strand
AATGGTGCTGGTATAAGTTATATAAGTATATCTGCATAAGTGATAATCTGGCTTTGCACTTATAACCCCAATCACTAAGTATAAAACAAAGAAAAATCAATCCAAGATCATATATAATTTTGTTGTCATGCTTTGAAATTTAGTTCCAAAGTAGCGTGGTCATTGATAATATTTGAGAGATGCAGTCACATATTCTCTGTCAAAAAAACAAATTGTCAATATATTAGATTTACTCCCTTCACAGGACAGTTGAGCTTTGTTGAGATCATTGGTAAAAATCTTCAGCCCATATAGAAGCCCTATTGTCTACCCCAGGAAAAACCTTATTCCATTTTGGCGTTTTATCTAATCTATATAATGGAAGGATTATACAAGAGAGATGATAAAGATGAAAGTGATTCCATTGAAACTTCATCACTAGAATCTAATGAAGACATAGCTATATAAGTATATACAGATAAGTAGTACCTAATAATAAGTATTATAAATAATAAAGAATAGGTACTCATACAATAATAAAACACTAAAATACTAAATATTAATATATATCATATATATTATATATAATATTATATTGATAATATATAGTATAAAAAGTAAGTATAAAATAATAATATATAATTATGTTATAACAATATATATTCTATATATTCTATATAGAATAATATTGATAATAAAGTAGTCATAGTAGGTATAAAATATAGTAGAAAATTGGGTTCTTTTTCGTTTTTTACCTGCAATTTTCAAAATTTTCCAATATTGTTTTTCTCTCTGAAGAATCCGAAAAATAAATTGGCTGCATATTTAAACATCCAAATGGCTGCTAATCAACATGTTTATCCTACACTTTCTGATATGAATTTACAATGACTGTATGACGCCACTTGTGGCACACCCGCAACAATACAGTTTCTTAAAGATCATGGCCTTCTTTTTACTGTGAAAATGTGTCCAACCTGCAACAATAATCTATGAGAATCCAATGACGATAAACAAGCTGATGGGAAACGTTGGAGATGCCATCGCCAAGGTTGCCAAGGCGATGTGTCCATATGATGAGAAACTTTCTTTGAGAATTCAAAAATAGGCCTAGGAGAAATACTATACAGTATGTACTTCTACTCCTATAAAATGGCAACAACCAAAGTTCTTCAACATGAGTGCAATCTTGCAACCAAAGCAATCACAAATTGGAAACAATATATTCATGATATTTACGATGAATACTTCACCAGATATCCTCAGGTCATCGGTGGTGCGAGGCACACAGTAGAAGTGGATGAGTCTGCTTTTGTTCATTGTAAATTCAACTTAGGACACCTGGTAAACATGCAGTGGGTGTTTGGTGGAATTGATGTCCAAACGAAAGACGGTTTTCTCATTGCAGTTCAACAGCGTGATGCCAACACTCTACTGCCTATAATACAACAATTCGTTTTACCAGGCACAACAATTATTTCCAACCTCTGGCATGCATACAATACTGTTGGTTTGATGGGCTACCAGCACTTGACTACCTACTCGAGTTCATGTGGTGACAAAAGTTCGGAAATGACCCATTCAAAAACCTTCTGAAACATATTAAGAAAGTATATCCCACTACCTAATCATCTGTTTATTTGTGCATTCTATCAATAAATATTTTGGAATTAAAAACACTTATATTTTTAATTAATGAAAAATTTTGAAAATTGCGGGTAAAAAACGAAAAAGAACCGAAAATTGTAATATTATATATTAATATATAATTGAATTGAAACCAGTTGGAGAATATAAAATCATGTTGAAAACGCGAGCAGTATTCATAAATAAAAAATTTCTAAAAACAAAATTTTGCCTGTTTTTCATTAGCCAATCAAAATCTCTCAGTGTGTCTCTCAGCTTCTTCCTAGTATGAAAACTATTTTTAGAAAATTGCAACACTTGCAATTCCCATCATGTGACCATTTGATTAAAAAAGAATAATAATATGACAAAATTATTTTTATTATATAAAAAAAATTGTATGTAAATGCAAATGTTATTAAAAAAGTATTAATTTATAAAAAAACATACATATAGGTAAAAATTATTTACAAATTATTTATAAAGATGCAAAATTTAAAGACTTTTAAGAAGAATGAAATTTTTTTCAAAATTTACAGACTTTTAAAGACTTAAAAGGATCGGTTCGATATCCACCTTTGTATTAATTCTGCAGCAAAATCGATATCCAATTTATTTATAAATATATAATTTTTCTGATTATTATACTATGTTAAATCATTGTAGCGACTAAAATAATAAAAATACATGTAAACATATGAGCATTGAGGCATCTATAAATAAAATATATTTACTTATTATTAATAAACTTTTAACGATAAAAATATAAATTTTATTTTGAATATAAAAGAAACGGGGTGATAAAAATGAGCTTTTTTCAAAAAAACAATTTTTGTTCCTATATTATAAAATATATATATATTTAAAAATCCTAAGTGTTATAAATTAGTAAAGATAAAAGTAAAGCAGTAAAGTTAGTAATTAACTTAAATAAATTATAATAAAATATAACCCGTGGTCTGACTTGCAAATAAATGTTTTTAGTTTAAATAATTCGCTGCGTATATATATAATTAAAAATATATAACAAAATATCTTTGTCGAATATGAATATTTATAAATTTTTTATTGTTTGGAAATTTGCACTAATAGAGTATAAAAGAAAATTTCAGTCATAAATGGACAGCATTCAGAAAATCCTGAAATTTTATTTGAAAAGGTTTACTAATACTGAGTATAACTAAAAGGTAGTGATCCTCTAGTAGAAAAAAATTGGATCATTGGAAAGATTTGCATTATTCGCAAAATCCTGTTTAATATTCTACTCGGAAAGTTGAATTTACCTCCTATTAATTACATTATAAAAACGCGTGTAGATATATTATACTTCATAAATCTTTCCCAAAGTATTATTTAAAATGTAATAAATTTTTAATAAATTTAAAATGTAATAAATTTTTAATAGATTTAAAATGTAATAAATTTTTAATAAATTTTTAATAAATATAAAATGTAATAAATATTTCTTTTAATGAGGATATACATTTTTACTAATTTTTGCATGGTATTTTAATATATTTATTAGTTACCAAATTTGTGGCCATTTGCCCTATAGAGAGAATATTAAAAGAAGATTACTATTTTTAATAAATAATTGTAAATAATCTTCACGTGTTTGTATGTCAATTTGATCGAATTTTATAGCTATTGTTGAATACTTTGTAAGACAAATTTTTAGTTTAGTCTTATCTGTTCATTAATTAGATCTTTAAGAGCATCATAGTTTCCTATAGTTTGTATTTTACGGAATAAATATAACCAGTTAATTTTAAATTGTCAATAACTTTCGATGCATTTAATATAATGTAAAATTTAAACATAGCATATGAGATGATTATCATTAAATGGGCAAATTTTAGGATTTAAAAGCGAATCTTTTTATGAAGTATGTAGTTTTTAAATATAAGATGCAAAGAAATGTAAATAGTCTATATAATGCCTGACAATTATTTAAAATGTCCAAAACATGATATAACGAACAATCGGTTATATGGACAACCTTTGTTAATTATAAATCCATATTCTGCAGTCATTAAAGAATCTAGTAAAACCGTACTTATCGTGGACTTGGAGTTCCGTTCTTTCATTCTAAATAGAGAAGAATCTGAGTACCTAATATATGACGGAATAGCTGGACTCAAGAATTATTTTGATTCAAATAGAGTGGAATCGGAATAAGTTACGACGGAATATAGTGAAATCGGAATAAGTTACGACGGAATATAATGGAATCGGAGTTATTTTAAGACAAATAGAGTGGAATTAGAGTAAGCTAAGACAGATATAGTGCAATCAAAGTTAATTACGACGATTATAGTGGAGAAGTGTGAGTTATTTTAATTAAAATAGAATGAAATCAGAATTAATTACAACGGATTAATATATAGTGGAATCGGAGCTATTAGAAAAAGTATTAAAAAAATTAATCATGAACAAATAGAGTTATATTTACTGTTATATTATAAATCTTCTATATGTATACACAGTTTAGTTAATGTACAATACAATACAATACATGACTTGATAAGTTGTTCGATAATTAATACAATTTTACGATATTAAAATAAATGTTTGTATTAAATACTATAATTAATACCTTCTCGTTAATTAATACAACTTTACCGGGACAATTGATGTATATATAGCAAGTTTTTACTGTGTATAATATATTTTTGTATAAAGTTAATAATTATAATAGGGTTTGATCAACAATGATTATTGATCAAATATACATACAACTAAAAAACGGAAATAATTACCGTAATAATTTGAATTCAGCATTTTTCAGTTGGGGGGGGGGGGGCAAAATTTACCTGAGCACAATCTCCAGTGTGCCATGGTTACGCGTAACCTCTGCAATTTTGAGGTTTTATTACCAGAATGCATAAAAATGTATGTTTAGATGTATCCTATAATTCTATTATTTTGCTTGAGAAACTACTTTCATGAAATATATATATATATTTTTATTAAAAAAAGATATTTTATTTTTAACAATTATTTTTTTCAAACCTTGTGACAGTAGATAAAAGTTTTTTTACTGCCGCAAACTACACCCACGTAATGTTATTGGGTGCTGGTTGAGTCCTATGGGAGATGCACAAAGACGACAAACTGGACGACGATCAAGTATGGAGAAAAAATTCTTAGCCGTAATTGCTGTTTATTTAATAGTTCATAACTCGAATGAGAATAAGTTTAATACTAAGTATTTAAAGCTTGTAAATATTATTTAAATGGTGGAAATGGAAAATGAATGGAAATGGAAATGAATTTGGAAAATCTACTAAGTCTTTTTGAAGTTGTTTCAATATGAACTTATAAGTTGTTTTTCGACGTATAATGCGGAATAATACTTTTGAACAAAATTAATGATCTTCAGTGTTTTTATACTGCTTACTGTTTGTATTATTTATGAAAAATTGTAATTAAATCAATCAAAAAATATGTATATATAGAAAATATATTTAAATTAATACTTATTGTGATTCTATAGACCCTGGTATTCCTATAGCATATATGGCGATATTAATGGTGTTTAATTGTGAAAACAAGACCGATACCCAAGCCCATACCGAGATGAATTCAATTTTGTTAATATTTGAAAATTATCATAGTTGAACCTAAAAAGTATGCTGGTACCAAAATTTTCTTTTCAATATTTTCAATATTTAATTTTCAAAATCGACTGTTATAACGCAATATTAATTTTAAAATATATAACAGTAGTTTGGGTCAATTTAAGATAATGGTGTTTGCTAAAACCGAGACCCCTGCTGCTCGCCAGCTGTTCACAGTTCGCCTGCTGCTCGCCAGCTGTTCACAGATCGCACTGCTGCTCGCCAGCTGTTCACAGTTCGCCCTGCTGCTCACCTGTTCACAGTTCGACCTGCTGCTCGCCAGCTGTTCACAGTTAGCACTGCTTCTCGCCAGCTGTTCACAGTTAGCCCTGCTGCTCGCCTGTTCACAGTTCGACCTGCTGCTCGCCAGCTGTTTACAGTTCGCCCTGCTGCTCGCCTGTTCACAGTTCGCCAAGCTGCTCACCTGTTCACAATTCGACCTGCTGCTCGCCAGCTGTTTATAGTTCGCTCTGCTGCTCGCCTGTTCACAGTTCGCCCTGCTGCTCGCCAGCTGTTCACAGTTCGCCCTGCTGCTCGCCTGTTCACAGTTCGCTCTGCTGCTCGCCAGCTGTTTATAGTTCGCTCTGCTGCTCGCCAGCTGTTCACAGTTCGCCCTGCTGCTCGCCTGTTCACAGTTCGCTCTGCTGCTCGCCAGCTGTTAACAGTTTACCCTGCTGCTCACCAGCTGTTCACAGTTCACCCTGCTGCTCGCCTGTTCACAGTTCGCCCTGCTGCTCGCCAGCTGTTCACAGTTCGCCCTGCTGCTCGCCTGCTGTTCACAGTTCGCCCTGCTGCTCGCCAGCTGTTCACAGTTCGCCCTGCTGCTCGCCAGCGGTTCACAGTTCGCCCTGCTGCTCGCCTGTTCACAGTTCGGCCTGTAGCCACCTCGCAGTTGTGGGGTGTACCATCGGAGTCAAGCAAAGCGAGTTTAGTAGATGTGGCGTCAACTATTCAGTACCGGTCATTTGCCGGAGGAGTATGTTTTGGTATTTGTCGGGCGCGAAAAGTTGGGATGATGAGCTCGTTCCATATTTGAACCGAAAAGAGGTCTAAAATAGTGACACCGTACTTGAGGTGCATACAAGATGCGAGATACGTCGGGACATAATAATTAATCGTTCTTAATAATAACTTTGTATATATATATATTCAAACTTCAAGCCCCCACATAAAATATCGTCCCAACTATGCATTTTGGGTCGCATAGTACCCAAAACGCTTTGCCTTACGGAGGTAGCAAAAGCATTCCGTAGTTTCAGAGGATGCGTAGGGGGTAAAGTCGTGATTTTGAGCATGAGTCCAGGGTTTGAGTGATGTGCCTGCTCACATTGATTCGATTGTCAAAAGTCACTCCAAGAATATTTATTTCTGACACTCTTTTAATATCCGTCAGCTCTTCTGGACTTCAGAATGACTTTCTTCTTCGAGAAATGATTATATCTTTCGATTTTTTTCGTTTAGGTTAAGTTGATCAGTAACTATACCCACTTTCTGATGTGCTGGAGTTTTTCATGGCGTATACATATGTTAGAGTTCTGGCTGGAGATGATGAGATAGATTTTATCAGCGAATTTCACCTTTGAATTGTCCTTGTGTAGCGGAGATAGGTCTGATGTTGCGATAATTAAGGTAATTGGCTACTGGTCCGAAGGCTGAGCCGTGTATAACACCTACTTCAGTATTACACTAAACATATAAGTATATGTAAAATAGTAACTTGCAAACGCTTATATGAATTCTTTAAAATATATTTTCTTATTTTTTTTATATAGTTGTGTTTCTTTCCATATAAATGAATTTTAAGTTGCGAGATTGATTTTTCTTTTATATTTAATAAAGAGATAGGTATAAGTAAATCGAGCGCAAATGCTAAATTTATAATCGTAATAGAGTACAAAATAATTTGATTCAAAGCTCGAATACATTTTTTTTTTTCATTTTCGCCTTCATTGCTTGAAGTAGAATTAATTACCCAATTCCTTTTTATATTTATTATATTAGAAGTGACCGTTTAGGACAATTTTATATAAATATTGAGGTGACCCTAACTTGTGTTATATATTACCAAATAGAAATTTTATTATTATAGTTGATCAAATATAAGATTACACAATTTTTTGTACTCGCATATCTACTTTCAAGTCCTAAAAAGAATTATTTGCAAAATTATAAAATCCGATCTCAGATGGGCGAACTGTGAACAGGCGAGCAGCAGACCGAACAGTGGGCCACGCACTGGGTGGTTCTTGAAGCACAACCGAATGATGTCATTCGGACCGATAACTTGGGAGCCCTCGTACGCATCAAACATGTGTCCCCAACTTGATACGCTTTTCCATATATCATTGTGCCCTCTGCATCCATTGTGCCCTGATTGTTATTCTCGCTGTGACATTGTCGGGTTCACAACCCTTTTTAATCCTGTTGATATTCCTCGTTTCATCTCTCTGAAATCTGTGTGTTTGTTTTTATATATCTTAACCTGTGCCTATATACAACACTATATGTATCCAGTCGTCCTCTTGTTTGTTATAGCATCCTTCCGGAATATACATATCATAAATATAAATGATTTATGATAATATTTATTTATAGCCTAAATATATATTATTATTCGTATTTACTTAATTTTTTTGAAAAATTAAAAATTCATAACCAATTGTCGGGACATTTCTTAAAAGCGTTCTAAATAATAACTTTTTATGGATATAATTATTCATAAATATATTTTAAAATATTGAAAATAATTTAACTATTTCAATTTAATAGGTTATATATACTATTGATTATATAATTTTGTTTTTGGTTAATTTCGCACAAAGAAAATATCGCACATCGAATACAGCGAATAATGTGTTTGAAAATGATCAAAAATGTTCATGAATCACCTTCTATAAGGTAAAAATTGGTAATTTTCCTCCAATTTGATCCTTTGTGACCAGAATGATCCATTAACATTTTTAAACAATTTTAAACAATGCTATTCGATGTATTATGTATATATTACTATCTGCTGGTAATATATTTATAGGCTCTAAAATGTTTCCTTTGCGAGATATTGACCAAAACATATAATTTTGATGCATTCAAAATATGGTTAAATGTCTATGACGTCATGCATGAATATTTTTTATGAAAAGTGATCATGTATTTCGATACTTTATAAATTTATATTTTTATCTGTTATTAATATTTTATACCTTTAAAATGAATTATATAAAAGTTAACATTTTATTCAGAAGTATACAAATTGAAATAACAATACTTTATAACAAAGAATAAGATATTTTGACTGACATTGATTAACACATTATTTATTGTTATTTCAGTTAACTTAATTTTAAGTATGTAATTATAAAAGATATATGTATTTCTTACTGATCATTTTTTTTGAATAACACTTGAAGCTCTCAGACGAGGTCATAGACTTAACCGGTCTGCCACTCTCTGAAGAGGACTTCGAGTTGCGGCCCTACTAGAGAGGGTTGATCTCTGTAATTTCAGAATCTTTAACATGTTATCAAAAATATGTGGTCGCAAGTTGCGATTTCACATAAGTTAATTTGTCTGCATTTATTGAAAAATTACTTGTGTTAATTACCATAGACATATAATGTAATTATATAGTGTAATGTAATGTAATTACATGTATAGACATATAATGTAATGTCTATGGTTATTACATATTATGGAATAAAGATTTAAATAAAATAATTCAAATTAAGCGGGCGTGTCTCTCTCTCGCCAAATCAAGTGGTCGTCTAACTCTGTAACTGTAAACAAGTATATAAGATTAAAGAGGTACACTTTCATTTGCATGTTTTGTTTAAACTAAAAGATATCTAGTTACTCTGAACTAGTTCAGACACTGATGGCTATCATCGATTATAGTTGCAGGAACATTACTGGAGCCGCCCTCAAACTGTGTTGTAAACGATTCTTGTAATCAACAAAATATATTATATGTTTATATTGTACTTACGTTCATTGCACAGGATCGGACCGTTTGAAATTATACATAATAATAATAATAATAAAACTATATTTATGAAGCGCTTTAAAGCATGAAGCTTCTCAAAGCGTTAATTAAGTTACATATTTCAAATGAAACCCATTCATTTATTTATTATATAAAAGATAATCTACTGTGAGGCCAGCATATAGCTTCTTCAACGCATTCTACGATCTAACCTTAATTTCCTCTACACAAAAGTGTAAATATCATGCAAGATCAATATATATAGGTCCATGACTGAAAAAGTTGCGTACATAGGTACAGCATATTAACGTTAAAGAATTTTAAAAACTATATTCTCAAAACAATGTTGTTTTACCTTGCGCCCCTACCAACTAACTTGTGAGCTAAACAATATAAGTGACACAATTAATATTTATTATAATACACTTACATCCTCTCGCTACCAAAAACGTATCCATCAGGAATATTGGATTGACTCATAACTGTTATTTTTTTTGATAAAACATATCTACTAAATGTCAGAATAATTTGACAACTTACTTAATATAATGAATTTATGAAAATTAATATCGTACTGAAATGGTGAGAAACATTGACATTTATAGACATCACATATTATATAAACAAAGATGATGGATGCATTAATAATATAATAATGTATATATAAATATATATTACAAACAATGAAGTTGATTAATTAACAAAAATAAATTATGGTAATTCTTTAATTTAAACTTGGTATCTGAATGCAGAATTTTAACTACATTACTCATATAATTAGTATGTAGTTAATATGCCATTAAATAAAATTGTCCGGCAGCTATAGCCCCATCCAGATACAAGGAACGAGATACCAACATCTAACCCTCTATAACTGTAGATATAATGGTGCCAAACATTCCAAAATGGAGGTCTGCCGGTGTTTGTTTAGTTTTGAAAGCGGCCGCCCTCTCCCCCGCCCAGACCTTAAAAACTTAACTGAATAACTAAAACTAGAACTATATCTCTGCGTAACATTATTATTTCTTAAACTACTTAATAGTGTAGATAGATTTTACAACTTATTCTGCAGATTTAAATGATAGACTGATTATCATTGAATTTTTAAATTTTGTTTAAAATATTCAATATATAATTATTTCATAATTTCATAAAATCACAATTATATATTGTAATTTAAGGGTCAGTGGTAAGAAGGATAAATATATAAGAGTAATTAATTTTAATTAATACTTGACTAATTTTTCTTTTAAAAATAAAAAAATACGTTTATATTTATTTGTATAGTATATCAAATAAATTTATTAATGGTTTAAAATTAGAGTAATACTTAATATTATCCCTCCATTTTCACGATTACACTGAACCCGTTTTTTCTGAAGGTTTGAAGAATTAGTGAATTTGCAATTGCAATATGTTTTCTTGTACTTATGATGGGCATCAAGTGGATAGTGATGAAGATATAAATGGGTAATCTTTAACACTTTATTTTTTTATTGTTTTATTGTTATAATTCACTATTATAAATAAGTAAAATCTACAAGGGGGCTGTCAATAGTTTTGAAAAGTGGGTTGGGGTGGTGTGGTGAGTGTGTCTATGAAATCATGTTTTATGCAAAAATAAGAAATAAAAATGATTGGGAACGACAACCTTACCAGTTCAGCAACCAAGGGGTTGTGACAAACATGCAAAATCAGAAAAACAAAACAATTATGCAGAGTATAGCCTTTGGGATGGCACTCTAAACATAATGATGAAAAAACAAACAAAGAGAAAGAAAAACAAAAATAAAAGGGGAAAGACAAACAAAAAGGAACAAACAAACAAAAGAGCAAGAAAAGAATACTTCACTACCCAGCAGAAAAGGCCTAGGTTATGGAAGCATCTGATTCCGGAAAAGAGGGGGGAGAAAAGACAAAGGGGGAAAGGGGTCAATTCCTATTCTGAGCATAATAATTGTAGATGTCTACTAGATATTTACCATATTTAGTATTAATTTCTTTTAGTTGAAAAATATTAATAATTTTTTACTCTTCATTTCTTTGAGTAGAGTTGATATTATGTTTGTTATATATATATTTGAGGTTGTTACATTGGAGCAGGATGTGTTTAAAATTAAATTCTTCACCACAGGTGCATTTTTCGTTATGATGTATTAATTGATTAATAATAATGCCACATTGGAAAAGTCTGGTAATTGTTTCTTCTCTATTGTTCTTCCAGAATTTTTCTAATTTGATATCTTTCTTTATTTTTCTATAAAAGTAGAGGCATTATTTATTTTCCATTTCCCTTTTCCAGTTTTCCTTTTCAAATGTAATGATCATCTTAACTAAAGTTTTATACTCAATATATTCAAAATTTTCTCTATCCAGGCCAAGGGTGTTAATGTATTCCTTACAGACTTGGATCCATTTGTGACTATTTTCCCATTCATTAATAAAAATATTTTTCAGTTTAAAAGTATTTGTAAAAATATGGAAAAGAAGCCCTAATTTCATTTTCATATCCCTATAGATGTGATTGCTAATTCCTATCTCTGCTCTGATATAACTGTTAGGTGTGTTGATGGGAAGAATAAGGATTTTCTTCATGATAATTAATTGAGTACTTTCTATTTTAATAAGATCTTTCTTATTTATTTTAATGGCCTGCATACCATAAACTATTGAGGGGAGGATTGCCCCTTTCTATAAGGTTTTACCAATGATAATTTTGTGGAGATTTCCTTTAAAAATGTAATTGATCCAAAATTTGTATTTAGAAGCTTTGTCTATTTTTTCTTTTATATAAGTGCGGAAAATGTTTTTGT
>JAUZNC010057958.1:0-12020 GCA_034780395.1 Vannuccia rotundouncinata | reverse complement strand
AATTTATTTTAATTTTTACCTTATTCTATGATTTAACTTTTACAGTACTCCTTTCGTATTACTTTGTTTCAGACATTTTTATTTTTCTATATTGAAGTACAGCAAATACACCCTACCAATCGTATATATTTCAATATTTTCTCATTGATATTACAAACAAAATCGGGGGACTTTGCCCTCTGACCAGGGGCTTCACCCTGGACACCCACTCGCAAATAATTTCCATATTTTTTAAATACCTCCAAAATCATGCCTGAGTTATATTTCACTTCAACTAGCCAACTCCAAACTTACCTGCCACTTACCAATAAAATTATTAAAGATACTACATGTCTATATCCTAAAAAAAATCTTAAAACCTGTACCTTAAATGATATCAGTCATCTGACAATGGCTGTTGCTTCTATAGTTAAGCCAAGTATTTCTCATGTTTTTTGTATTGATGCTCTGTCTTCTACAAAAGATGTTTGTGACAAGGTAAGATGATATTGACAGGGATATCAAACTGAAACCATTCTTAAAAATTGGTATAAACTGGATAAATGCACTCTCAGAACTCCTCAAATTTAGCCAGTCATGGTTAGATATAAATGTGAAAAAATCATCAACTGTTCAATTAGATACTTATTGATCTAACATATTTTTTAATGAGCAATCCAAATAGAAATGTGAAATATCCCCAATTATCAGCTTTATTGAACTGTATTTTATCACTCACTCATAGAAATGTTGTACATAAAAAAGGATTCTCTATGAACAAATCTATCTGGGAAATTCATGGAGAAAGCCTAAATGAGGATACAAAGTAAAAAGTTGCTAGATACATGTTTCACAATCATGACAACAATATCATTGTGATTTACAAGAGCAAGAGAAAATTTACAAGAGTAAGAGAAGCTGCTCAAGAAAACCCATGTGAAGAATCCAAGCAGCAACATGAAGCAATTGCTATTGAAATAAATCAAAGGGTACAGTGAATTCTCATTGCAGAACAGGCTATCAAAAAAGGCAATGATAAGTTGCAAAAAGCATTGTCAAAGCTCTTAAATTTGAGAAAGGATGCAGATGCTGATGAAATTAAACTTTTAGAAATTAAATGCAAGCCATAATATTTGCTTGTTTTAACAGTTATTTCTATGTTATTATTCAATTAACATTCAATCGAGTGAGTCTAATAATACTCATAATATTTCTTTCTCCTCTGTTATTATTCAATTAACATTCAATATACTGAGCTTACTGATAAAGGCCATGATCTATGTTTCATTATACTATTAATTAAACAGTTAAGGTATAAATAGGTCTGATCATTGTTTTGTAGCATGTGAATTTAACGTCTGTTGGGCACTTGTTCAAGTTTCTTTTCATGAATGCTGAATTAGAATTTGCTTTTTTAGTGGTATTAGATAACTACCAGTAGTAACTCAAACAAAATCAATAAATTTAGTCTCAGACAAATTGTATATACTGTGACTGGTAGTGCTACTAAAAGTAAATATTTACTCCTAAACATAAATACTATACTTCAAAATCAATATATTTAGTCCAATGGTGTGCCGGAGGAAGAGATGATTTTCACTTATCATTAAACTTCTATCAAGGTTAATAATCAGGGAATCATGCCTTTAAGAAGGGGTAGGTATAACTCCACTATTTTGATTTAGTTTTCATGTTAGCATTGGAAAAATGGCCGGACATATAATAATGTATTATTGGATGTCATCTTAATTTACATTGTACATATATAAAAATTTATAGAAATTTATCAAAGACTATGAAGTCAAATATTCTTATTTTGCTTTCAAATGAAAAGCATTCTCATTTTATATAGCTATATGTACTTATAAATATAAAATAATTCTACTAAACATCCCAATTCTATATTGTAGGACAAAACAATAACATTGTTAAATTTGTGGTAATCAAGAACATTGTAATGGAGTTTCCAAATTTTAAACAAATTTTAATTGGTTAATCTATAAATATTATATGGATTTCCCAAAATTTACACCAGGTATTAGTTAGTCCAGTTGTAAGCTAATACTGCTTTATGCAACTGAATTTACTCCCTTGGGAGTAACTGCTACCAGTATTAAGGCTACTACCAGTAGCAGCTAATACCACTTTATGCAATCGACTCTTATGTGATTATTGATATGTACACTCTAGTCAAGTTTCCTGTTAATATTCATACCCAGATACTTTGCTGAAGATACTGATTGCAGTGAATTTTCATGAATATTGTAGATATGTGGTAATTGTTCCTTTTTTAAGCCTACTTGTAAGACCCCCCATTTTTTGGGATGAAGCTTCATCAACCATTTGGTCTCTCATGTTTGTAGTTTGTTGAGATCATCCAACTTGTAGAAGTTGTTGTTCTTCTAAAGTGTCACTGGTTTTGTAAGTGAGACTATCATCTGCAAAAATCCAAGTTGTTGATGATACAGATGCAGATAGGTCATTTATATATAGAATCCTAATACCATTCCTTGTCGCACACATGATGAAACCTGAACAACTGATGATGAGGGTCCTTCAAGAACTATACATATATATATATAAACATTTTGTATTTAACATTTTATTGTTACCTAATGTTACAATTAATATTAATCCCAGTTAAATAGGGAAATATCCTTACTATAATATATTCATTGTTTTTTGTATTTAACATTTCAAAAGTTTTTTCAAATATTTTAAGTCTTAATATTTTTACAGTTTATGGTTTTTAAAAGTCTATATTTTGACATAGTGACTTTATACAGTAATATTGCAGTAATAGACAGATAGAGAAAAATATTGGCCAGCTGTATGCACAAATACATGTGCATATAAGTTAAAATCAGACTACCCTTTTATAACAAAAACATCAATTTTAACTCAATGATTAACTCAAATAAAAACTGAATGATAAAATGTCCTATTCAATAATTGTAAATATGTATACATACAATAATTGTTATTAAAACTTAAATTTCTTTTATAGTTAATATTGTGTTAATACATAAATTCTTTTTTTTAGAAGCGCAACCCATATTATACTGTTAATTTCTTTTATTTTTAACATTACAGATGTGAATGACTCTAATTGCTTTTTACATAGCTTTGAAGATTCCTATTTTTTAACTCTGGATCCCTCTTACACCATTGGCACACTTATTTATTTATGTTAAAGTGCTTACTATCTCATATAATGTTGTGTGTATAAATAAATAAAAGCTGGTTACATCCCTAATAAAATATCTTTTATTCATTGAATTAATCATTGGTTCATTGGATATCTATACAATTTTTTTAATTAATTCTCAATAAATAAAAACATTTTCTGAAATTCTAAACAACTGGTACATATTGTACCCTTATAGTAAATTCAAGTTTGTAATTGTTAGCCTCCCACAGAGTAGATTTTTAAAGTTAAACTTTAATTTTGCATTAAGAACCGAAAAAATGTTTACAATAAAATATTTATTTATGAGTTCAGATGGTATCAACTTTAAGATCGGTCATTTTATATTATATAATAAAAAAATAAGATGTCTGGTAGGCCTGTAATAGGAATGTGTAATTATTATATTAACATATCTATTTAAATATATTTAGTGGCAAAGTATACATATTTGGTGATTAACTGATTAACCGGTCATTTTATATTATATAATAAAAAAATAAGATGTCTGGTAGGCCTGTAATAGGAATGTGTAATTATTATATAAACATATCTATTTAAATATATTTAGTGGCAAAGTATACATATTTGGTGATTAACTGCTCCACCATATGATCTAATTGGTTTTATGAGCCTATGAGTTCAGATGGTATCAACTTTAAGATCGGTCATTTTATATTATATAATAAAAAAATAAGATGTCTGGTAGGCCTGTAATAGGAATGTGTAATTATTATATTAACATATCTATTTAAATATATTTAGTGGCAAAGTATACATATTTGGTGATTAACTGATTAACCGGTCATTTTATATTATATAATAAAAAAATAAGATGTCTGGTAGGCCTGTAATAGGAATGTGTAATTATTATATAAACATATCTATTTAAATATATTTAGTGGCAAAGTATACATATTTGGTGATTAACTGCTCCACCATATGATCTAATTGGTTTTATGAGCCTATTTAGAAAGCTCTCTAAAAAGATTTATTTGTATAGATTTCAGGTCTACAAGAATCATAAAATTCAGAATTTGGATGTGAGTGCTTGATCCTTGCATATTATAGTGCTCAATGCTCTTCACAAAGAAAAATTGACTCTTCTTATAAAGTTGGATCAGTTTGTCCTCAACCTCCATTTCTTTTTTAAATATTCAGCAGCTAGGAGTGAAGATTACAAATCTATGTTAGCCTAAACAAACATTACAGCAATGTTCATGCTGAAGTATGTGATCTCAAGATGGCTTAGTCTCATTCCAGTCATTTTGCAAACTTAGACCAATGAGTGAATCTGAAGAATGATTTTCTTATTTTTTAACCATGAGATACTATAAGCTAAATTATATGAACTATCTGAAAAGGTGTGAGATACATAAAGAAGCTAATGGATTGTCAAATTGTTTCAAGATGATATGACGTCTATTTATCATTTGTGGCTTTTGTTGTATAAGATTTTGAAATATTCTTGTTCCAACTGCAAAGGATAGATCCTATGATTCACATGCTCTATTCCTAACCTATTAATACCTACATAATTCATTAATGCCCAGTAGTGTTACCATATGATCATTGCCAGTTCCACTGCATGAATCTCATATACCACACTCTGGCAAAATATTGTGTATTCTTTTATTGATAGAGGTTATCCAGTATTTGTAACCATTTGTATTTATTGTATGCATGTTCAATTTTTATTTGAAATACATTTGTGAAATGATAAATAAAATCGTCTTCTCATCATTATTCTACTAAAAGTGGTGGGGGGTGTTATTTGTCTATAAAACTATCAGGTTTATTTTAAAGACACCACTATTTTTATTAATTCAACCATGTAATCTTCTACTCCTTATTCATATTTTCATTGTGTTGAATCTATTTTCCCACTTATCAATTAGTCAATAAGTATGTTTAAATTGTTAAGTAAACATATTCTCAATTAATATCTGCCCATTGTTTTTACTAATTAATTTTTGTTTTATGTTTTTCTGAATTATTTTTTTGTTTTCAGTTTTACAATGACTCACATGGTTTATTTGCAGAAATATTTGGAAGGTTAGGACTTTTTTATTTGGTTTGAAGCATCTTTTTTATTTTAACTTACCATTTTCTATTTTTTTTATTTTCAAAGGTTTGGAACATGTTCCTCCTCACCTTCAACAAGAATTTAAAATAATGAGAGATTTGGACCAACAGGTTCAAGATATTCTATCAGAGGTGAGTTCAATTAAGATCAGTTTGTAATTTTACTTTTGAACTGTACAATTAATTTTGTGTAAGTATCTGTGTGTATTTTCATTAGTTTTTCATTGATATTTATGTTTATTTTATATTTCTAAATAGGTTCAGAATAGTACTACAGAATTTATGGATAATGTTCGGAGTTATACAAAAGAAGATAGAATTTTACATCTTCAAAATATCCAAGATCTCTTTAAACGAGGCAAGGAACTCAGTAATGATAAAGTATCGCGGGCCGAAAATGCTTATGAACTTGTAAGATTTCTTTGTTGGAATAGTGTTTCATTGTACGTACGTTTCATAACCAATATCTACGCATTTAGGTTGATAAACAAATCAGACGTTTGGATGCGGACATGTTTCAGTTCAAGAAGTCTTTGGGTATGTTATAAGAATCTTAGTCATAATCTAATGTGTCTTTTCAAAGAAATCCTTTACACATTTAGTATAATTTGATAGTGTTTGCTAGTATTAAATTAAATACAGACAGGAAATTTTGATGGTTGGGATGGCTTTTTGTCGTATTTTCAAAACATGTAAACACATTAAAATTGGTTGGGAGTAAGAGTACGATAGTACCGTTCATTTTGTGTAGACTTTGAATACATAGTAGTAAATTTTTTGTAGTTTTATTTTTTTATTTGTATATTTTTTTAATTTAATGCATCTAAAATACATTGCAATAGCATTAATATTTCAGCTTTTTAATTAATTTAATTTTTCACTTTAAATTTCTGATTTTTGAAACCATGATAACTTTTATTCGTAAAAGTTTATGTTTTATGATAAAGCATATATTCCAATATTGTGTCATTTCTAGCAAAGGAAGAGATGAAAAAACGAAAGAGAAAAGCTGGAGCAGATGGGGATATACATGATATGAGCTTAGAAAGGTAACCTTTCATGTCATTGTTACAGTTATTGTTAATAACATATCAATACATTGTCTGATCTATTTCATGAGTTCATTTTTGTACTTAATCCTTTAGTATTATTTAATTAAAACTCCAGCTATCTATTGGTTTTTCTCCAATTTCGTGATTTTTCATCTCCTAATTATAATAGTCAAAATAATGAATTTCTGGAAGAATATAGAAAGATGTTGTCTACATTAATGTCATTATTCGAATACAAGATACCTACTCTTAACAACATCGGTTTGATAACCAACCATTCCTTGAGGATTTATTTAATTCTCAATATATAGTATACAGTTCTTGAAATAGTCTCCGTATTTCATATAGCTATAACTTTTTACTCATTTTATTTTTGGGGTACGTTTTAAGCATTCTCTATTATCCCCTACTGGTAAGAAGAGAGAGTATTAAATAAATAATCTAAATAATTACGATTAATTATAAATATTTTTGTTTATAAGTTGCATGTATGATCTTTCCTCTGAAGTGTTGTCCCTCGATTTCCTTACCTTCTAGTATGGACGAAGACAATCAAAATATGCCGGCTACAGCAGCGCTAGCTCTTGCGCTGACTAATAATCCTTCTGAGGTGTTGGACATGCCAGTAGATCCCAATGAGCCCACCTATTGCCTCTGCCATCAGGTCTCTTATGGAGAGATGGTTGCTTGTGACAACAGAGAATGCCTTATAGAATGGTTCCATTTTGGTTGTGTCAACCTTACTAATAAGCCCAAGGGGAAGTGGTTTTGTCCTAACTGCTCGGACGAGAAGCGACGAAAAACTAGTCTGTAATATATGCACGACTGTGTTTTCCGGGAATCTCTTCATACCATAACCTCTACAGTAATCTATCTTACTTGATATACTACGTAATTTTTCTTTACACATAATATATGTATAGTTTATATTTAAAATATAAGGTCATTCGTGTTGATGTTGTTTGACTAATCCAGATGTTTGCTTTTATTGAGTTATTTAGTTTTTAAAATGTTGAACATTGAGTGAATGTGTGTATTTATCTATTTTTGATGTTATGATAAGATTATTCTATATTTGACTAAGATTATTTTTATACATTATATTGTTTGTATGTTTTAAAATATTAATAAATTTAAATAATTTTGTTATTTTTTATTCGATTGAGGAATTCATAATTATTATAGAGATTCAGGCTAAAAGTATTTATAATAAATTGCTTTGTGAAAATGTTTTTTAGGTGAGGCATTGAATTTAACATAAAATATGTAAACTTATTTATAACTGAAATTTTCAATTTGAAGAAAAAATAAAGAGTTCTATACACGATTCGCATTTGTGAATCTACCTTAATTTTAGTAAATGAACTGATTTTTGCACACTATGTAGAAACTAAATCATATTGTGAACTTCAATTAGTTCACTAGACCTGATTATATACCTGTTGGTACCATATAGCTTAGAGGATACATTATATGCTGTTTATTAATTCAAATATATCGTATTATAAACTTGAATTTATATGTGTGTTCCTCCGACTAATATATCCGCAGCCTTCTAAGATAGGTTGGACAAGTAAATTGCGCTTTACTAATTCACTGATAATATTTTCCAGTCCATAGGTATTATAGACGCATACTATTGATATACTTCTGAAGACAAAAAAATTATTACCTAGCGCTATTTATTTTCTCTAACTGTGATATAGTCGGTAAATTTTGTATTCCGTGAGTCCCAGACCATAATATGGGACGCCGCGTTTCAGAAAACCTCTATAACAATATTTTTAATTTTCGGCTAGAACGGTTTAAGGTCAAAAACTTCACGCTTTGTTATTTTTTTTACTTTATTTTCAAAATATGTATATTTTCTTCATTTTTTTCCAAATACTAGATCTTTCTATAATGTCTGTAAATGCATTTACTTTTCGATTTAATTAACTACGATATATAGCAAAATACATGTCGGGTGCAGCGACTTTCCATTTTTTAATATATATTAATTTTTATTCATATTAATAAAATTTATAATCATATACATCCATGCATTCCGTTAGTACTTTGAAGAAAATGTGGGTAGACGAGTCTTAATAATAATAATTTATATGGTTACATGAATGCAACCATTGACTTCTATTTAATTTTACTCTAGACCAACAAAACTGATAAAAAAACGACCACAGCGCATTCCAATTATAAACAGTATTAATTTCGTCTTAAAGAGGGTATTCAATTTATATTATATATTTTAATAGGCTCCGCTTTTGATAATTGTAATATATTGATTGAATACCCTTTTAAACAAAACTATTACCATATATAATTGAAATGCATTAATAACTCCCATGAATTTCGTATTGATTATCGATGTATTTATATCCTCCGTGGACGTTTATTATTATTGAATATTGGTCAGTTTGCCGCTCTAG
Organism: Vannuccia rotundouncinata; assembly: GCA_034780395.1. Classification (NCBI taxonomy): domain Eukaryota; kingdom Metazoa; phylum Platyhelminthes; order Proseriata; family Coelogynoporidae; genus Vannuccia; species Vannuccia rotundouncinata. The sequence continues at coordinate 3,291 of JAUZNC010057958.1, read as the reverse complement.
ATAAATAATATATAAGTCATTGAATGCAACCAATACTAACATACAAATAAAAAAATATATTGAAAATCTCAATAATTTTTTTTAATTTTCAATAATTCAAAAATTAAACATAATAATTTTGATTTTTTAATATATAAAATATGGTTCCACTTAAATATATAACATTATTAAAAATAAATTTACTCGTTTACATTTTTTATATATTTATACTTTAAACGAACTATTAAATAAAATTTATAAAATTTTCAAATTTATTAACCAGCTTAGCAACAGATAAACAATCACGCCCGCTAAAAGTTTTCTGAGATAATAATGCCACCACCAAGGAAAAATATTGACGTAATTATTTGTATAATACTTTACATTTTTGAAAACTATTTCAAATGATACCTATAAAACAAACTTTTAATAACTTATTTCTATAATATGTTTACATTTATTTTTTATTTTACCATTTTATAACTAAGATTTGGTGTATTAATTTTGGATTTTAACAAAATTAAGTTGTGTAGATTGTAACTATAAAAAAATATAACCTATTTTTCTATAATAATTTTTAATTATTTCCTTAGATATCATAATTAAATTCATCATTTGAATGGAATTTTTGCATTAAAATTTATTTAATTTATAATGATTTAAATTGTTGAATTTTGATTAACATTAACATAGTATTTTTCTATATTATAGTTATTATTATCAATTATAATGCGGTAATCCTGTACTTTAGTGCAGTAAATTAAAATAACATGTTTTTGATGTTCAAGTGTGGTGGAACCAGCTCTGCTGCTTCCTGGGTCTACAATAATGTTAGGTTAAAGCTTTGTTTCGACTTTTAAGCTTTTGATAATCAAATGTTTTCATGACCCCAGCATCCATATGAATCCAAAAAGAAATTAAGATGTCAGTTAATACAATAAACTATTCTATTCATAAACTATAAATTATCAAAAGCTTAAAAGTCAAAACAAAGCTTTAAATCAACATTATTGTACCACCACACTTAAACATCAAAAACGTGTTATAAATTTTTTTTAAATTTACTGCGCTAAAGTACAGGATTACCTAAAATGCAATATTTTTATTCAGAAAGTAAAGATTACAGGAATATTTTGTTGTCTGTTCTTGTGACTTTTTTCTATTGAAAATTATTGCCAAGATCTTATGTATACAGAGCCTTCTTTACAAAAAGATAAGAATTGACTAAAAGCTTATGTATGCAGGCTTGTGATTGCTCCTCAAATTCCCCAAATTTCACTATCTTCCTCAAAAATTCATCAAAATTCAATAAAATGCTTCAAATAATTTTTTTGGCATCTTTAAATGCCTTCCAGAATAAGAACTTGTGAAAATTAGACTACACTTACATATGGTTGACATGTTTAATATCAATATCATTAAATGCCTTCTAAAATAAGAACTTGCAAAAATTTTAGACTACGCTGAGATATGGTTGACATGTTTAATATCAATATCATTAAATGCCTTCTAGAATGAGAAATTGTGAAAATTTTGGTGCTTCGTGCTGATTATAGACTATGCTGGCATATGGTTGACATGTTACATATCATTGATAATCGTTACTTTAGGTAAGTTCTATTTATTATTCATGCTGCTGTTGCTGAAATTGAGAGAAACAAAGCACATGCTGAATGGATGAAGGAACTGGATCAGAGTAAAAAGCGCCAACATTCAGAGCTGACTGATTTGGAAAAGGAAAAGGTGTCACTGGTCAAACAAATAAGTTCATCAAACACTGTTTTGCAGGAAGCCAGTACCAGACTATCCACAGCTGTTCCAAAATTGGATATGGTGGAAATATCAGTTTCCTCTGCAATGATTGAAAGCTCAACTCATATAATGAAAGAACTGAGTAAAAAAAAATATTAAGTAAAGTGCAATAATTTAATGTTGGTGGCCTTTAAGGGGAGGTGGAGGCCATTTTAAGAAAAAAAAATCACATTGCACCAGTATGTTTGGCTTTTATATTCAGGCATGGTTTTTTCCGTATTTTTTGAGGTCAAATGGATTGTTTTTCAGAATCGTCCAAAACTGTAATTAAATTCAATGTCATGGGGGTGAGGGTTATCAACATTAAAAGTTTGTGAAAATATCTTTTAAATGATATATACATATTCGTATATACATACATATTTCAATATTTTCTCATTGATATTGCAAAAATAATAATAATTTGCAAATAATTTCCATATTTTTTAAATACCTCCAAAATCATGCCTGTATATTGCAACAAAAAAACTGCTTTTGGACCCTTAAAATGTGCTTTTCAATTCCTCAGATTTTTGCAAAATATTCCTCAAATTTTTTGAGGGGTCAATCACAGGCCTGTGTATGTAATTGCCAGAGAAAAAATACATGCATTCTATATAGCCTTAATTGGATATATCTAGTTTATAATCATAAATTTTATATATACAAGAATAGGAAAATGCTAAAATATCCATAATATAAAAAATATAGAATTCTGCCTTGTTGGTCTACACAGGGGTGTGAATCTGCTGCTAATTAGCAGAATTCCGATTTTTTATAAGAAATTTAGTCATTTTTCAGATTTGTCTAAACCTGCAATAAAAATGGGGGGGGGATCTAAAAAGGCCCCTATCGTAATTAAAATAGATTGTTTATGTACATCAAAGAGGGCTCTATCATAATTTACAACGAACAGGGCCCCTATCATAATTAAAATAGATTGTTTTTGTACATCAAAGAGGGCCCTATCATAATTTACAACAAACAGGGCCACTATCATAATACAAATAGATTGTTTTTATACATTGAAGAGGGCCCCTATCATAATTTACAATGAACAAGGGCCCCTATCATAATTAAAATAGATTGTTTTTGTACATCAAAGAGGGTCCTATCATAATTAAAATAGATTATTTTTGTACAACGAAGAGTGCCCCAACATTATTATGATAGATTGCTTATATTGCTGACATCCTTTTAATATATTTTCTATTATCTATTTTTGGTTTCTAAAATGCTAAACAATAAAAGTTGTCATGCTAAACATTTAGAAAAGAAAAAACGAGAATGGAAAAAAAGTGCATCTAAATGCTGTCCTATTGATGCTTCTTTCTTTGCCAGTCAGTGTCCCTTATAAGTCACTCCATGAGTCATCTTTCACATCTGTTAGTGTGCCCTCTTCTACATCAATCTATAAATTGTCTTCTAGGTCTCCTTCATCAGTTTGAATTTACACAATTAGAGCAGTATATAATTGATAAACAAGATGTTCGAATTGATGGCCAGAAATGTAATAAATGG
>JAUZNC010057957.1:0-12022 GCA_034780395.1 Vannuccia rotundouncinata | reverse complement strand
AATCGATTTGGTTAAAAATACCTAGAAATAAGCATATTTAAGGGGGTGGCCAGTTAAATATTCACACCACTGTATATCGCTCAAGCGTTATCGATTGTTTTGTCGGCAGGCGAAAATTAAATATTGCGGCAAGTCTCCCTTTGTTAGTCTATGCTTAAATTCTTTTTATTTAAAATAGATTTATATACTAATGCTTTTTCTAACTAATTTATAACGTCTATTAAGCTAGGCTTTTATTTTTAAACGCATACATCGAGTTGATTTTTAGAAAATAAGCTCTCAGAATAAGGTAGGTATCCCGGTCTTAAGAACAAAATTAGGAGGTGTCATTAAATTGGTTATAAATGGGTGCCCATCAAAATGTAGACTAGTAATAAAACAGAATAATGTTTCTTTGGATTTTAACTATAGAATATTCTTTATTGCATTCATATTTTAAAGATAACAGTTTCGGAATCAAAATATCTTATTTAAGCCTACAGAAAATAGTTAAACGCCATCTTTGAAGATCCCGTAAAAAACAGATATCTTTGTAAGCCTGCGTACTAATGAACTTATAACTAACTGTCTTTTGTTACATTTAACAAACTAAGTAGTTTGGACTTAACAAAGTCGTTCAGGGTTTGTCGTAATGGCGATTACTATAAAAGATCAAATGTTTTTCCTTTTTAAGAAGGATACGAAATTACAACTCGTAAACTTTCCTAACGTCAAAACTAAATTTTGTAATCAGCGTTTAAGGTAATGCGCATTCTGCATATCTACATTGTTGAAGTATGATGATGCTGCCAATTATCACCCACGTGTTATCATTTATATATATAGTTATGTATTGTTTGCTTCGTCTAGTAAAGTTGTTTTACTAATGCATGATTGTCGCAATATATGTCATGTCGAAACTTTTATCGGAAAATTACAATAAAGTTCATGACAACAAATTTTTAATACAAATATAATTGAACATTTATTTACAGTCTGCATCTTCTTTATTTACAACTGATCTATTACAAAATTGAACATGTGTAGATTAAAAATTATGGATTAATTTGAGGATTTTTCAATGTTTGTATTTTACATTACGTTATTTAGTTTTTTATAGAGTAGAAGATATGAGAGGTAGATATTTTTGTATTTCATTCAATCGTTTTTTCTAACATGTAGGTCCAAATTGAAGTATATAGATATGTAAATTATCTTTAGTGCACACGTTTTAAAAGATATTATCCAATATCTATTCAAAATAAATTTATAAATATATTTCCATTGTATAAACAAAAAAATTTCTTCATTATTTAGGTTAATTAATATTACTCAACACTTTTTGTTAAATATATTAATTATAACTGCATTTTAAATACCTAATTTCTAAAAATAAATTTAAACTCTACAATTAAAAACTTTACATAATACAGGAATTTTGTCAATAAATAAATAATGATAAAGTGAAATGATTGAATTATTGTTACTAATATTTTATAATTGTATTTCCTATTAAAATAATATTGTAGCATTGTATCTATGATTTGAACTAATAATTATGTAAATATTTGATTTCAAATGATTGTTTTAAAATATTAAACATTGAGGATTTTTTTGATCACATAATTTAATACGATTATTATTATAAACGGAGGGATTATTTGTAAAACAATTATTTTGGTATATATTTCGTAATACATATTATTTATAAAGTAATATTACTTAATTATGTTATTTGGAATATCAAAATACCAAAACAATTTTTTGATAATTTTTTATTGTATTTAAATATATATTTTTTATATTAACAAATTTATTACCCTAAAGCTCAATTTTAACTAATAATAGACAGTACAAACATAACGGGTACAAACATAAATCAATTAACTATTGTATTTGTCATTAAAAAGTGTTAATTAATATATTATTAAATTATTTAAAGGTTTTTATATTATAATTACAGGATTAGCTATTGTCAAAATTAATTATTAATCCATAATTTAATATGGAAAAGACATACATATTTATAATTTATAGTTCCTGGATTATATATATTTTTATTAATTACTTATCTTCCCCAAAAAATTATAAGTACTGTTAATATTTGGAACTGTATCAAATATATATCTACTCTTATGTAATCCTGTACTTTAGCGCAGTAAATTAAAAAATTTATAACATGTTTTTGATGTTCAAGTGTGGTGGAACTGGCTCCGCCGGTTCCTGGGTCTACAATAATGTTGGTTTAAAGCTTTCTTTCAAATTTTAAGCTTTTGATAATCAAATGTTTCCAGGACTTCAGCATCCATATGAATCGCATTGAAAATATGTGGATGCGCGCCAAAAGGAAATTAAGACGTCAGTTTGGATGCTGGGGTCCTGGAAACTTTTGATTATCAAAAGCTTAAAAGTCAAAACAAAGCTTTAAACCAACATTTTTGTAGACCCAGGAACCGGCCCACCACACTTGAACATCAAAAACGTGTTATAAATTTTTTTAATTTACAGTGCTTTATTAATTTTATAAATTTTTTAAATTTTACCGCTTAAGTACAGGATTACCTACTCTTACATGATGTATGTTGTAAATTTATTATTTATTAATTCCTGGTTTAAAATTTGTAATAGTACATTAAACTCAGTGTAAATATTACAATATTAAAAATGGTTGTTAATATGTGCCAAAATTTCAGCATATAAAAACTAATTTTATTTGCAGAAAATGATTACGGACTATTCTGACATGCAATATATTTTAATTAAACACAAACACTGTATTCAAGGTGTGGTAGACCCAGCAAATGGGTCTCTAAATAAGTTGGTTTAAAGCTTTGTATTGATTTTATTATCCAATATTTCCATATTTTTATAAATGGAAATTTTACAACTATAAACAGATTCAAATCAAAAAAATAGATAAAATCACAAAAATTCATTAACATACTAAATCTGAAGATGGGTGCATGTTATGAATGTCTTTTATGAAGATAATTTACAGCTTTCTATACACTTTTATTTTATTTTATACACAAAATTTTATATGCCAAAATTTTTGCCACATACAATTTAAGATTAAAATATTTAATTAATAATATATTTATTCAAAAATAAATTTAACTAGGCAAGCCTGTATCCAGGGGGATTTGTACCATTTAAACAAACAATCTTTTTGAGTTGGATCAATGTGTGCTCTTTTTAATATTATATTGAATTCACTGGTAATTCATATAAATATTGTATAATCTCTGTTAAAACAGTCCTTCTCTGGATTCTGTTTTCTGATAATACTGTGAACTATTCTTACATGAATGTTCTGTTAAAGCTGCACTTGTAAACCTACCCTTTGTAAATTAAACAAGATGCTCTGATGCTTTCAAAGACCATGCTTTCTCAAATCTTCATGCTGATGCAATTTATAAATCAAACTTCTTTGAAGAAAGCATAAAAGACAGCACTCAAATCCCAGTAGTGTTAGATACTCAAAGACAACAACTGAGGGCTCAAAACTGAACAATTGTGAAATATATTGCTGATGCAATCATATTTTATAAAAATCAATACAAGCAATTCAAAAAACATCAATGATCCAGAAAATTGTGGCAATTTTCTTGAGACCCTCAAACTTATTAGTAAAGAAAATGATCTTATTTTGAAACACCTGTCTAACCTGATTAATAAGAATGCTACTTATATATCACCTGATGTTCAAAACCAGTTGTTCTGTCATTAGCTTTAATACAATTCAAACTGAAATATCAAATGTCAAATTCTTCTCAGTTTTAGCTAACAGTGACATTGCACAACCAGGAACACCTTTGTTGACAGCAAAATTAAAGTCAGAGAAAAATTTCTAAAATTCTTTAAAGTTACCTATTCAAACTAGTGGAGAAGCCCTAGCAATGGCTATTTTATCTACATTACAAACAAAGGATATGTCAGTTCACAACATGCAAGACCAAGGTTATGATGGGGCTGCAGCAATGTCAAGAGAAAAAGTTTGTGTCCAAGCATTGTTCCAGTCATAAGTTGAATCTTGTTATTGTTTACTCATGTTCTTTACCCACAATGAGAAACATGAACAAACTGAAAGAAACTTCTCTTTTCTTCAGTATGAGTCCCAAGAGGCAGTCATTATTTCAAAAGGCTCCTAAAATTTTTCTGAATGAGCAAACAGAAAAGTCTTGAATTAATTTGATAATTCACTGCAATTACTCCAATCTGTCTAGCTATATAATGTTTTTGGTAGTTATGAATTCAATTGCTTATCTGTCCTTTTTTGTTTTGTTAGTGCCATCAAGTTGTAGCCAACCCCTGGTGACAGTCATGGTAGCACTTCTCCAACCAATCTTGTTCCTTCCTTACATTGTTGTCATCTTGTCGACTCCAGCCCCCTTTACCTTCTTGCCATCTTTTTCTTGGTCATCCTAGTCTTCTTCCCTCCAATCTGGTTTGATCTTGTCCAACACCCAGGCATTGGTTTTTCAGGCCATCCAGGAGATTCTGAGTACCATCTTCCAGTACCAGAGTTGAAATGCATCCATTTGCCCATGACTGGGGACAGTGGATTTTTAATGTGACCCACATATGCCTTGATGTAGCTCATCATGGGATCTAACAATGTCACATGTTAACTCATCTTACCCTGACATATAAATCTGCTCATTTGCAGCTAACCACCTATCTGATGGCTAATAGCTTTTCGCACCCTATGACCCACTCCATTATAGACATTTTACTGGACTTTTAAGTCTCATACTAAGCAACTATACCATTATATGAGCATATCTCATATATACAACAAACCAATTACTTACATTTAAGGACATCTATATACATGGTTCATTTTATATGTTTGTATTATTATAAATATAAATATATTTATACAATTATAATTTAATTATTCTTTTATTTTCTAATACATATCTATAAATTGTTTTCAAACAATATTTATCTTATTAGTAATCATAATTACCCTAAACCAATTTTAATTAAGTTTGAAAATGAAGAATATACAAGTTCATATATATTGTATTTGAATTATTGGTTTATATCATATTTTTTTATGTGCAATATGGGAATAGGATATAGGCAAGTCCTACTGTAATAGACAATACAAAACATATTTGTAGAATCGAGATGAGCCTTACTACAATTTTTATAACACTTTTTCTACAATATTAATAAGGATAATTTGGCTAAATGGGACTATAATTTTTTTATAAGTTTACTGTTTATTTTCCATTTTATAAACCATCCATAATTTTTACTATATACTTTAATCCATTTTCATTATTAAGAGATCTGATATTTTAAAATATATTTAAATATTTAGCTTCCGAATTACAATTGTTTTAAAAATATGAGGGTAGATTTCAATTATGTATGCTATCCTAATTAAAATGACTGTATATTTAAATGTGTTTATACTAAAGATTTCCATAAATTTGATTCCTAATAGTGTTCCTTTGACTGCACTTCAATTGCTATTTTTTTAATTTAATGTAGAAATAATAATAAGGTAAACATTCATCCAAATTTATCCAATCCAGAAATCTGCTAAACTGGTCATTTTTTATGTATTTGGCTGTTAATATGGTTTATCTGGTCTAGACGGTATTTAAATAACAACTTTAAACATATATCAATATAAAACAGGCACCTTCAAAGATGAACATATTTACAAATGCGTATATGTCTTATAGAAATTAGATTGGAAGGAAGCATGGCATTCAATGACACTATTTCTGGTCAATTAGATGAAATGCTTGCACCTCTTCCATCGAACCCAGCATCAGTCAGTTATAAGTTGGCTGTCAATTATAACCAAATGCTTAGGCAAAAACTTAACCCTGATGAAGTCGAAGAACTTAAATTCCTCCTTTGTGATGATCAGTATGCTCCAAAAGGAATTATTGTGTGTTGTCGGTAAGTTTCAAAGTTTTTATATAGAAATGTTTTATAGTTTAGTAAAGAATAATTTCGTCTGCACTTTCAGAAATTTGCTTGAACTTATCATGGCTTTCCGTAATGCTGGCCTTCAAGAGGAGGAAACATTGCACTTGATTCGAGAAGGACTCTATTTTATCAACCGACATGACATTTTGAGAAACACTGGAAAGAAGAAGAAATTTTTCAGACATATAAAGTTTGGTGAACATATTCGCGGAGGCCGGTAATCTTTTATTTTATTTAATACACCAAAACATGATTAATAAATATTATAAATAATTTCAGTGTTCTAACGTATCGCGCTTTGGAACAACTTGACCAACCAAACACTGATTCATTGAGACGAAACCTCTTGCTTACCCGACAAATTCGCCTCAAAGAAGGCTCGGCAGAACCGACTCTTTACGAATTGATCCTATTGCTTGAGGAGCGGGATAAACTAATTCTGGATGACCCTGATGCTGTGCATGGCTTGATTAGTTCGGTATTGAACGACAATCCGACTTTAAGGCAATCTGTATTGAAAGTGTTATCGGATTTCAAGCGAGAGAGAGAGACCCAATTATCATTAGGGCAGTCAGCAGAGCTTCCACCAGCACAATCTCCTCGACCTGCAGCCGCTACCAGGACAGAGCTGACCAGGACCATTAGTGCTGGAGGGGTGGGTATTTGTGAGGCGTTGGAGAACAATCGAAGTGAGAAAGTTATTGAGCCTTGTCTTACTATATTCTATTGATCACCGTTTTTATCTTCCCAATCTTTAAGATCTTTTCCGCTGCGTCCAAGGACCTGAAAATCCTGAAGGTATGTTGACAAGGAAACAATCGGTAGAATATTTTTTTAGTAAATGTAATTTCATCATATTTTCAGCTTCGGAAAATGTTGTCACTGCCTTGGTTAGAGGCGACTTCGATACGAAGCCGATATTTTCAGCAATTGATCAAAGTGGGAATTCAACTGTTCTTCCGGAAATGACTTTAGATGATTTCTATCCAATGAATCGGAATCCCAGAGGTATCCAGAAATCAAGTTATCATATCAATTATAAACTGACTTTTCTATCTATTTGTTTCAGGCCTTTGTATAATCATCAACAATGAAAATTTCACTGCTCGGGACTTCGGAAACCGAAATGGTACTGATGTTGACGGGAGAATTTTGAAGGAGACATTTGGGGATAACCTTAACTTTAAAGTTTACGAGTCAAATGATTGCACTGCTGAAGCTATAGAAACTATTATGAAGTTCTATGCAGGAGAGAACCACTCAGAATACGACTGTTTTGTGGGCATAATACTCTCGCATGGTACCCTGGACTATGTCTATGGAGTGGATGGAAGTAGAGTGAAAATACGGACGATAACAAATATGTTCAATGCTAACAACTGTAGATCTTTGAGGGGGAAACCCAAGCTCTTCTTCTTACAGGCATGTCAGGGAGATGAAGCCTTAGAAGGTTCGTTCCGTGTGCTGATAATGACGTCATATTGTGTGTGTGCTGATAATGACGTCATTTTGTTTGTGCTGATAATGAAGTCATATTGTGTGTGTGCTGAAAATGACGTTATATTGTGTGTGCTGAAAATGACTTTATATTGTGTGTGCTGATAATGACGTCATATTGTGTGTGTGCTGATAATGACGCCATGTGTGTGCTGATAATGACGTCATATTGTGTGTGCTGATAATGACGTCATATTGTGTGTGTTTAAAATGATATCATGTTGTGTGTGCTGATAATGACTTCATATTGTGTGTGCTGATAATGAAGTCATGTGTGCTGATAATGAATTCATATTGTGTGTGCTGATAATGACGTAATTTTGTGTGTGTGCTGATAATGACGTCATATTTTGTGTGTGTGCTGATAATGACGTAATATTGTGTGTGTGCTGATAATGACGTCATATTGTGTGTGTGCTGATAATGACGTCATATTGTGTGCTGACGTCATATTGTGTGTTTGCTGATAATGACGTCATATTGTGTGTGTTTAAAATGATGTCATGTTGTGTGTGCTGATAATGACTTCATATTGTGTGTGCTGATAATGAAGTCATAATGTGTGCTGATAATGAATTCATATTGTGAGTGCTGATAATGACGTAATTTTATGTGTGTGCTGATAATGACGTCATATTGTGTGTGTGTGCTGATAATGACGTAATATTGTGTGTGTGCTGATAATGACGTCATATTGTGTGCTGACGTCATATTGTGTGTTTGCTGATAATGACGTCATATTGTGTGTTTGCTGATAATGACGTCATATTGTGTGTGTGCTGATAATGACGTCATATTGTGTATGTGCTGATAATGACGTCATATTGTGCGTAACATAATAACATCATAATGTGTGTGCTGATAATGACGTCATATTGTGTGTGTGCTGATAATGACGTCATATTGTGTGTGTGCTGATAATGACGTCATATTGTGTGTGATGATGATGACGTCATAATGTGTCTTTCCATCTTTTGACAGCTGTGGAGTCGGACGGACCTAGGAGAAATCAGTCACCTATTGCCACTGACTTGGATGACGAAGTTGACGAAGACTTGGAATCTGATGGTCGAGAATCGATAAGTTGTGAGGCAGACTTTCTCTACGGGATGTCAACAACACCGGGTTATGTGTCCTTTAGATCAAAGACCAGGGGGTCATGGTACATCAGTGCTCTCTGTGAAAACATCAACAAGTACTATGAAAGGTGTGTTGCAGTCTTTTGTGCATTGTTTTTCACGTCATTAACTTTATCTTTCTATTATCACAGACACGACATTCTCAGAATTCTCACCAAGGTCAACAGCGATGTGTCTAAACAGGTGGCCAAGCTACAAGGTCAAATTCAGAAGCAGATGCCCTCTCCAATCTATACCTTGAGAAAACTTTGTTACCTGGGAGACACTACTCATTTACGAGTGTGATTTGTTTTTGTGACAACTTTTAACCTACCAATCATTCCTGGTTCGCTAGTTTTCTTTTTGTATACAGTAAAACTGATTTTGACAACTCTTTCATTAATTGCTAACCTTTAATTGTGGATTTTCCTCAAACCTCGTAGTCATATTAAATGTGATACCAGTAAATCATGATTCCTTATTTTTGTTTTTAACTGTAATTCAATGTCTTCTCAATCAAGAGTATGTATTATCAACTTGTCAATACTATAATTCATAATATTATTTAATAACATTTTTGACTGCTTCTATATAAAAATATACCAAAAGATACACAGAGTGTATTTTTATAAATAAATACACTGTTGCCACTATTCCGGAATTTTGTCTTCAAAAATCATTCAGGAATATTCTGAACATACTAGAACCATAATGATGCATTTAAATCGATTTTTTATGGTTCTAGTATGTTCATTCAACCTGCAGATGTTGCCACTTGTGCATCGTTTATAGCCCTGGCAGAGACACGGATGTCAATTTCCACGGTGATCTAAAGAGCTAATATGTTTAGCCCCAACAGAAGGGGAGACAGATCAGTTAAGTCAATATTTTGAGGAGCTTAATTTCTGGTTTACAATTCATTCTTTTTCACATCCAATTATATCGTTTACCGTAAAAAAAATGTTTAGGTTTTTATTTCTTAAATGTAAAAATAGAGGTTCCATTGAGGCCTCATAAATAATATAAAGTTTTAGATAAAATGAAATTTCGTTTGTATAAAACAGTATGGTTTTTTGAACAAAATCATGAAAATTTAGGTTTTTTAGGGTTAGTGGGGCCTGTGATCTTAATTATTGTCATTTAGATCATACAATAGCAGTCAAACCGCAAAAGATTGTAAGATAATAAGTACATGTAGGTACTAAATAATCTTTTGAGGTAGCTATCTTGAGAAAATAATAAATAAATTGCATTAGCAAAACCATTTTCCAAAGCAAGGCAGTTTAATAGTCTAAAAAAAGACATATTCAGACACGTATATCGTCGTTATATCGAAATCCAGTATTTAAAAATTTTATGACTTCACCAGATCTGTATGAACCGGTAAATGCCAAATTAAATATTTAATAAGAGAGTACCTATAGTACCTAGAGTACCTATAGACAGCGAGTAAATTTTAATAATTTAGAAAATATATCATTCAGCATCATTTATTTTGAAAGAATTCAATTCAAACGTCGCCTTTAAAATTTTTTACAAACTGAACACAATTACCAAAAGAACGTTATAATTGAATTGTATCTATAACAGGGTTTGATATATATCGTGGTGATACACGCTAGTCTCATCAGCTGGACACCATTTTCTTTTATCTAATTTCTGTTCTGTGAAGTTTGTTTAAGTGACTTCAATTGTGTTTCTCAGGTTACAAATATCAGTGGTGATGACAATCAATCTTTCTCTTCGCCTGCTAGATTTCTTGTCATTACATGTAATCAAAATATGTATTACCCTTGGTCAGATGAAGCTGCAAAAAGCCTTTATACATATTTACGTTCGAAACGATTCCAACTTATAATTCGATGAGTAAACATTTTTCATCTGACGCCTTAAAAGAAAAATGATATGAAATCTTTGAAAAGGATTTTTGAGTTATACATTTTCGAGGAACAAGTAAAGAAGGCTACTCTGATAAACGTAATTTAAAATTTTTAAATAAAACAACGAAATATATTAAATTTGTTGAGAACATTTTATTGACGCAACATCGAAAATATCCAAATATTTTTTTTAAAAATAACTAATACTAACTATAATAACTAATAAATAACTAACATTTATAATACTACACAAAAAAATCCCGTATAAATGCTTTTCACTACTGTACAAAGATTGCAGTCATTACATCTATATTACTGATGAATTTAATAGTAGTACAGTAGATTATACAAGTAAAAGGTGCAAATTATAATAAGTAGTGTGATAATTCAAATATTGCAGCATGTTAAAAGCAAATTATAAACAATTAAATGTATTAAGGCATCAGTCAGAAAAAGTATTCTCAACCAATGGACATATTGTTTTCTTCTTTAATATCTCCTAAAGGAACTCTTCGTCGAACCGCACTCATCTCAATATTCTCTTCACCACTGGCAGGAACGCTTGTTTTGTCAAAGTTGGCGAAGTACGGATGCAAGAGAGCAGCCCTTGCAGATATGCGCTGGGACGGTTCATATATCAGCATGTGCTGTGAAAGGGACGGCGGGACGTTAGTGAGTGATCAGCGAGAGGAGGACATGATTAATTCTAAAAGACTCACTTGCAATAAATCAATGCCCTCTGGTGTCATAAACGATCCGAGTTCGTCACTGACGATGTTGTCCTTCCAGACCGGAAAATGGGGCTTGTAGTCCGGCAGGTCAGTCACACCGGGCCACACGTCATCCGTGGGGGTACCCAACACCCGGAACACGCGAAACAATTGATCGATTTCAGAGTCTCCATGGAAGAGAGCTCGTTTCGTGGCCATCTCAGCGAAGATGCAGCCCACTGACCAAAGATCCACGGCACAGGAGTACCGCTGCGTGCCGAGCAAGATCTCCGGGGCGCGGTACCAGAGCGTCACCACCTCGTGTGTGAGCACTCGAACGGGAACTCCAAAGGCCCGAGCCAGGCCAAAGTCGGCCAGCTTGACGACGTTGTTGGCGTCAACCAGGAGGTTCTGGGGCTTGAGGTCCCTGTGCACCACTCGACGGAGGTGGCAGTAGAGGAGGCCCTGCAGGATCTGATAGTTGAAGCTCTGGAGGAGAGAGAGAGAGAAGAATATTCAGGTGTTCGTAGCGGCAAGGTTGTAGAAACTAGTTTCAAATCAATATCTCGTTAACAGTGTTCACCAGATTGTTTAGTTAGCTATGAGAAATGTGTTGGTTCATTGCAAGTTCATGTCATAATCAGTACACTGGCTAACAAGTTTCTACTAGAGTGTGTTGTGGTAGCGAGTAGTCTAATGCGTGAAACAAAAATGTTGGTTATAGTACACCGGGTATAAATAATTAATCTGTAAAATCGACTGCTTTTATAAATCCATTTACATTATAATTAAAATATAAATATCCACATGATTTCCTCTCTATATAATGTACAGTATAGTTATATCTCTATGATTTCCTCTCTATATAATGTATAGTATAGTT
>JAUZNC010057956.1:0-12023 GCA_034780395.1 Vannuccia rotundouncinata | reverse complement strand
TGTTTTTGTGTGCTGAATCCATTTCTGCTGTTTGCCAAAGTGTATCTCCTACGGTTTTGCTCCTAGCAGATGAAATCCAAAATGGCAGCTATTTTGAACCTAAATTAGTATGTATCTCGAAAACGAAAGCATTTATGCCCTATAAATGTATTACCATTAGATAGAAATCCACTCCCAATATATCTAAAAACAAATTTATTTTTGTATTTTAGTGCTTCTATAAGCCACTAGCAATATATTCAAGATGGCCGCCATTTCGATTTTTCATGATAATCGGTTATATAGTGAAAAGGAAAGCTTCTACCAATAGCAACAAATATAGTAACAATAAGAAATCGAATTTTTCATCTTTACCCTTATCTAGAACTGACATATATAGGTAGGTAGGTAGATAGAATTGTTGTATAATGTTATATATGTTTAATATGCTATGTCTTCTCTAGTAAAGGAAGGGAGATACAATTAATATTATCCGATCTCTATGTGTTCAACTTTATTAATCAACTGACACAATACAGGTTTAGATAGAAGTCCATCAAAGAGGAAACACGGACACGACGTGGTCAAGGTTCAGTAGCGATCCGGTGTAGTATGATTGAAGGCAGGAATGTTCCACTGCCAGCGAAATGGGATACTTTCATGGCACACCCAAAAAACAAGACCGACTTGGCCAATTTCCTCTCACAACAATAGATGCTGCAGGTTCCAGAAAACAAAACTGTTGTATTATCTGGTGGATTTTTCGATGAAGAACAGGAGATCCCGAAGTAAACACAGACAAACTCAAAGCTCGGCACGAATGATTCTGCATCGTACGGAAATCAAGCATCTAGCAATGTGCTAGCTGTTCGTGATACAGATGTCCTGGTATTACTGTTTGCACATTTTAACAAAATACCCAGTAGCATGATTAGGTTGAAGGCAGGATCTAGGAACAGCTGCAACCAGGAAGTATATTCCTGTACATACAATTGTGGAGCAGCTTGGTTATAATAACGATAAGATGGAATCCCTTAAAGCATTTCACGCCATCACTGGTAGTGACACAACTTCATACCTCTTCTGACATGGAAAGAAATCTTGCTGGAAAGTGTTTAAAGAACACTATCATCTTCTAGTAAGTCTAGGTCACGGTGAACTCTATGACGCGACAGCGAAGAACGCTGAATAGTTTATTTGAAAGCTGAACAATGTACCACACGTTCAAACAGTCAACAAGGCACGTGATATTATTTTTTTGAAGTCTAATGCTCCAGAGTCTCTTTCGTTTTTATAATCTGAGTAATATCGGGAAGATCAAAAGCGATGTTGTTAATTGCTTTGTTGGAATTAACGATTACTGAAGACTGTAACAAACAAAGAAATATGAAAATATTCCACATCACAGTGTGCATTTTTCAGTTTATTAAAAATAAATGAGTTTGTGATTTTTAAATGATTTTATCAAATTGTTTATTTATATATACACTTGCACACTCTGTAGATGTCTATATATTTAATACTAAAATTGACGGTCCAATGTTATAGATAAGTTAGTTTCAAGGTAAATTAATAAATATTTATAATTATAGATTCATGTCATTGAAATAAAGTGTTTCTGACTAAAGGGTAACGACTTATATATAATTCGAGTTAATAAAAATGGAAAGGTACTTAGAAATTACCCCCCCCCCAATTACGTACATATTTTACCAATGTGTTTAGGTGACATACTAGGGACATTGTGTCCCGAGTTGATGTGTTGTTTTATTTCCTAATGTTTACTAATTTATTTATGAAACAGACAATGTTGTGTTTATTAGAGATTTTACTGATATTACAAAAATCCATATAAAAATGTTACAAGCTGGATTCACTTATACTAATGATTATAATATAATGTCAGAAATTTATGTTGAGTTTGTTGATTTGCATTTCTTTACAAATACATGTCACATTGTCACAAGTGTCCCATTATAATACTAAATATTTAAAAAGTTTACACGAAACACGAAAATAGAACTTTATTAGATAAGTTTGCTTTTAATAGTTGATAACGTTTTTATATTCGATGTAAAAGATAAAAAGTATATGCTATATTTATTATTTACATAATTATAAAATTTAACATTTAATGCTTATTATACTTTTGGATCTGAAAATTACTCTATATTTATGTATCATTGTTTAGTATATAGTTAATAATTATATATTTTTTTAAAAATGAATAATGAAACTTATATGAGATATTTAAAACAAATTTAGTGAAAGAAGTCTATGAAATTTCACATTCATCTGAGAACAGTTACACTCTTTTCTGTTAATTAACACTCTTATATAGTTAGTACTGTTTTTAATTGTCTCAATATTTCTCTAAATGTGTAAAATCATGTAATAATGTAAAACGACACACTTTTTAGAAATTTGAATCTTTCTTTGAAAGTGTTTTGGATTACATACATAACAATTTTTAACAACACATTTTAAAAAAACGTGATTACTTATACTTTTTTCTCATTGAAAACCATAATGAGAATATATACACTATAGCTTTTGAAAATTTCTTGATATAGGAATAAAAACTATTCACATAAAAGAATTTCATTGTTATAAAATTTTGCTGGTTACAATATGATTTTTTTATACTTAAGTATTCACTTTAAATTGATTGGTTATATATTATAAATTGACTGACTTCATAACCTGATTTTTGCATCGTTGATCTTACTTCTTACTTCTTATACACTTTTATTGTTTTCCTCTAGAACTATCTTTATGTTCAAAAAGAATAACTAATGTATAGAATCATCCGCAATGTAAAACTATTTTAATCAATATGCATGTGTTTAGTAATTAATATTCTTTGAGACTACTATAAATTTGAAATGTACTAATTTAAAACAGGTTATCAAAATCAAAACTCTAAAATATTTTTTAGGGAATAATTATTTCATTTTGATTTCTTTTTTTATTTAATTATATTTTATCTAATTGGTTTCACTCATAATAATAATAATAAGAAGAAGAAGAATGGCTTTGTTTCCAGTAAAAGTACAATTTCTTTTTTAGAGGAACGTATAATAGCAAAGTACATGTAGTATTTACGAGGGTACGTAAGTACCGATATAGGTATAGACACATAATATAGAAAATGCATAGATATTAAATAGTAGGAAAATAGTTAGTAGGTAACTATTAATTACTCTCTGAACAAATATATTAATTGTTTAGTGAATAAAATTTGGTATAAATAAAAAAATTAATTTACAAATACATTTTTTTTTAAATTAAACATGGACAGTTAATTATTTAATACTAATATAATTAATACTAAAGAATTGTTATATCTTTTAAATATATACCCTTATATTAATTTAAATATTTTATTTTTGAATGTGATTTTTGCATACAAAATATTTAATATATATAAAGATAATGATTATAACTATACAAATTCCCAGTATTTTAGTTTGCATAATTAAAACTGATATTCATAGAAAAATCCTCAGATTTTCATATTTTAGTAAATTGTTCAGTTTCTTCTATATTATTTGATGTGATACAGAGTACATTTTCATACATTTACATATATACATCTCATATATACAAAGTTTCATATCTGTCTGCATAGTGAAAATATCAGAAATAAGTTGTTTTTTCTTTAGATAATTCTTTTGAACAATCTATCAATACTTTATCATGTATTTTTAAAACTCAGATGTGTTTAGTTTTAAAAATAAAAATGTTTTGCGTTTTCGCAACATTGGGCGCTAATATACTTAAAATGTCACTATTCAATATTAGGTATATTAAAAGAAGAACAAATTATTTCCAATATATATCGTTAAATATGTAAGATAAAATTTGTGATACATCCTAAGATTATATAGTTTATATATTATTTGTACATCCATTTATTGAAGTAATATTTAAGTGTTCAAGAATTATACAAGCTTTAGAAACAACAAAGTTCGATCATCTATGATGGGAAGATTTTCCAATACCACATTCGGATGCGAATTCGAATGTGATAGCCATTAATTGCTTCATCAATACTTTTTATAGGAGTTCATAATGCAAGGTTGATTGATCAACTTGAACATTTTTTTAAACTTTTGAATATCTGTTACATTTTTGTTATTGGTGTGAAGGCTGAATAGTTTGGTGCCACAGTGACTGCTTTAATATCTAGCCATTGGACAACGCAGAACTACGCATTACACGAAATTACTTCAGACATACATCGTTTTTTATTCTTATTGAATGCTTTTCATTGCATAGTACTTTTTGTCTACCTTGCAGTCTATTTTTTCGGATAGTACCGGTTGCTGCAATCGGTGCTTACCGAAATATTCTATCATTGACTCATCGACTATTGACAGCAAAAACTTTCAGTCGTTAAATTTTTTTCAGATTCAATTTATCCCCTTTATTCTGAGCATATAAATTTCTTTTAGTATCCCATCAAACATGTCATTATCTGCTAACAATAACAACAATTCTGTAGGATCAGTTGCTACTGACAGTGTATTATTTGCTTCTACAAACAACTGTGTTTTACTTTCAGTAAACGCATAATTTTCATTACTTGTTCCTTTTTACCACCTCGTATTTAAAGTTAGGATTGAAACCAATGTCTAAATTGCAGCTGTACCTCCCAAAAAAAATCGAATCGGTGGTACATTAATGACATATGACTAGTCTACTAAGCCACTGTCTAGAGTTCGAATCACATCAAGTGCAATCACATTTTTGAACTTCACTAAAGAAACTATTATATGCGAATAAATATTTTTTTATTTTTTAAAATGTTTAAACTAAACATAATAGCCTAATGTTGCGTATACGCAAAATATCATTTGAATTGAATAAAATTATTTCAATCAATTATATCCTACTATGTGAAGTGAGTATAGATGTTTTTATATATAAAAATTAATTTGATCTCTTAAGTATAAAAGTATATTATAAAACGAGTCAAAACAAATCGATTTTCCCATTTTTTCATTATTGCAATTGTCCACATTTAAATATAAATAATGGCATGTTCAAAATGCAAATGCAAACGATAAAGATAAACATCAAATTATGTCAAGGTGATACATACAACATAATATATTAAATGAAAATATGAAAATTATAAATACATTTTTAAAAATTTGAAATATACGCAATTGTTAAGTATATGCAACACTGCAGGCGCTAATGGTTACATATAATCAACTGAATAATAATCATCAAGTATGGTAAATGATAAAATCTATATAAAATATTATATTCACTAAAAGTTGGTATTGGAGGTAGATAACAAAATAATAATAATAATAGTAAATATTTATAAAAGTAAAATTCAATATTGTATTTTATCTAACTCAATCAATCAATGACATTTTTTTATAACATAGAATGAATTTCGAAAAAATGTCATTCAAAAATTATATTTAACGATTTAATTTGAAGGGCATTTTTGTAAAAAAAGCCTTCTAAATAATAAGATAAGATAAAAAATAATGGTAACGTACACATTTTAATAAAATGAAACAATGCAATGAATGTCACTCATAAAATTGTCACATTCGAGTATAGTTATTCTTGCTTTCCTTTATTTGTAATAAACGAGCAGTTTGAAAAGTTTCCATTAAAATTAAAAACAAATTTTGTTTCAGTATCGGCAAGATTCATTGAAGATTTTGTCATGGATTTACATGTATCAATTTCTTGCTTTCCATACTTATATTACACTCAGTAGTTGACGAGATACATTTGAGCACATTCCCAAGGTGTACTGATATTTTTTCTTTTTTCATTATCTTGCAGTTTCCTTAATATACATACTCTGGTGTGCCAAATAAACGTAGCCCCCCCCCATTTATTGTTTAAGTGTCAAAAAATAGCCAACCCCCAGTTTATTTGGACCCCCCTGATTATTGATTTTATATAATAAGCAACCTCCCCTCACCCCTCCTCTGCTTATTAATTATATATATTAGCAACCCCCACGTTTATTACAACCCCCCGATTATTGATTTTTTTAAAAATGTATGCACCCCTGACCCCGATTATTACAGCCCCCCCCCCGCTTATTTGGCACACCAGAGTAGCGTTAACACTGAATTTTATATGGCCTGAAACACTGATAATCTCGTCAGCAGAATATCTTATTCTGTGTAAATTGGAAATTGTAGTCACACAAACGGAATGGTTTGTATATAAAACCAGAAGCTTGGTGCCGCTACTGATATTTTTTATCATAGTGCCTAATGCGTTTTTCCCAAAATAATTATAAAATAATTGCAAAATAATTTATAAAATAGTCTATTGTTTTTTCATAAATCACAAATAATCATGTCAAAAATTATTTAAAATTCATTTAATTCAGTCTATAACGCACAAAAAAGTTTATAAGAATAAAATAAAGTTCAGTATAAAAGTCATGAAATACTTTAAAATGCATTTTGTACCTATTTTAAATTTGTCAAGTAACATTTAAATTTTTCAGTTGAATTGTTAACAAATTCTAGTCTAAAAACCTGTCTATTAAAGCACACAAATAAGTTTCAATGGTACTGGCTTGAAAACTCTATGTTAGATTGGGACGTTTAAGGGCTCAAAATGTTGGACTCTGTATGAATCGTCTATAGTGTAATAATCGAAGGACGTTATAAATTAGGAATCTAATTAGGTCCCTTAAAGAAGAGAATTTATCAAAATGCATTGTATTGATAAAATTCCATCATATGCAATGGAAATCCGCTTTGATCTCATTTTCAATAAGTTTGCTGGTCTAGATAAATACTATATAGGTTTATGCTCCGACTAAATATTCACATCATTATATTTGCATCAATAATATTTGGAGCGTTATTCGGCGTTACGAACATAATGTCACGTATCGCTTCCCCCCTCCCTTTTCCATAAAATATAAAATAATGCTGAATTCATAATTACATTCTCAATGTGAGTCAAAGCAACTTTATTTAGTAATTAAAATATTTATTGATAAAAATTAAATTAGTGTTATTTATACACCTATAATAAAAAAAATGTTGAAGTATTTTACATCGTTTAAATGTTATGCCGCCCCTCCCCCCCCCGACTCTCTCAATCCCTGTAACGCTATATTACGCTTGAAAAATCCCCCAGCATAATACTTGAAAAGCTCGTTTGAAACGAAACGATGAAAAAGTGTCAATTGACATCAGTTAAAACCATATTTGTGTCAATTGACATATAATGCTGATTAATATTGACACATATGCAAAAAGAGTGTGGCATATGCATCAATATTATCAGCATTATTGTCAGTCGACACAAATATTGCCTTAAATGAGGTGTCGACTGACACGATTCTCATTTCATGACTCAAATTTTGACAAATTGTGTCTACTGACAAACTATTTTTTTCTCAGTGTTGGAGATGTGACGATGGTGCCATCTTAAAAAGTACAATTTTAACAAACAAGCAAAACATCGATCATAATCAACTTTTTTTTATAAACTCTCGCAGTTCGCAAATTTTCGTATTCCTTCTGCGTTAAAGATGCATTGACATTTTTACTCAAGCTTTCGCACCTATAATTTTCACAAATTGCCAACCTTCAAAATCGAATCCTATTCCAAAGAGACTAGAATCTCACTCCCACAAAGTCCAAAATAATAAAAAATACAAAACCAAACTTCTTGTTGTATATAATTGTTGGTTCAGAACGATCAAAATAACGAGAAATCTTATCTTAATCCGCTGGTTAGATGCCTTTAAACTGATTACTTATATTGACTATTTTCAACGAATTTCCAACCATTCCATTCCGTTAGCCCGATCAAAACGCTTGTCATTCATTAAATTGATTTCTCTGTTCACTTCAGCAGATGAAAGATGACATTCTACAGACGGCCATAAGTTACTTCGCGTTTACTCTAGAAGTAATGATTAATTAATGATCTAATATTATTTAAAATTTGAAAGTCATAATCAATAGAAATCTATATTTATCCATATTGTCTAGCGTATCTTTTAAAAAAATGTCGTAGATAGAGTTAGATAAATAACAATAGAAGTAATCATAGATTTAACTAGGCATAATTTGCTGCCGCTTCGGGCACTTAAATTTTTGCCTATTAAACCTATGATTATTCCGAAAGGAAATTAAATATTATAAGGTAGTAATTATATATAGTAATTTTTTATTTCAAACCTTATGGTTATTGAGATATTTGTATAATTACCATTATTAATAATTATATATTTGTTTACATATATAAATATATTTTATTTTAAAAAATATATTTCAATGCTTTTCATTTACTTGGCAGTACATTTCCATAGGAGACTGTCAATATAATAAAGGTTATATAACATTAATGCACAAATAATTCGGACATTTTATAGCATAGTAGGACATTTTATAAGTTTAAACATTTTTTTATAATACACTATTTAACATATTTAAAAAACTGGACAACTCATATTCATCAATAAAGATATTAAAATACAAATCGTCTGATAATTAATTTTCACGCATCATCAATCTTCGGAATTATGATTTAATAATGCTTGCATTTTGTTCCTGGAATCAATTTTTAACATTCTGCAATTTTCCAATAACGTACTTGACTACCTTTTACAAAAATATGAGATTAGCTAATATACAACTGTTTACTTAGCTTTGATGCCTTCATAACATTTTAGAATTTAATTAATGGGGCTTTTTGATTTATACTATTTAACCTTTGTGAATGACGTACGTGATATAAAATCGTGGATTTTGTTGTGAAATTTATGAATAGAAATTAGTATGTTAACAGTTATCTGATAATTTTCTAGTTAGACAGTGATGCAGGCGTGTTTTGTAAATAAATATCTAATAATAATAATAATAATAATATGTATTCAATATTTTATACCAAAATCTTTTTTTTGAAATTTTTTAACTTCGCCATCATGTAAATTTATTTAGAATAGAAAAAAATGAATGCCATTTTGGAATTACATCAAGTTCGATGTGTAGAATAATTTGTTTATTTTATTTTAAATAATACGCTACTGTTTCATTATTTATCATAATGCAACATTTGCTAGAAGTGGATAGTATATTACATAATATATACATAATAGTCCGGGTAGTTAAACCGAAAAGGCAGTTTTGGAGTCCGCCAAATTTTCTTGTTTCATAATTTACATATTATATCTATATATATAAAAGTACATTTTGTAAAAATTGATCAAAGGTTTCAGTTGTTATGCTACCCATACCTTGAGAGGACCTTACTTATACAAGTCTGGCTTTTGAAATTAGTAAATTCTTAGAGACAAAAAACTGATGTAATGCAAGGACCTTTATAACCCAGGGGTTCGTTGGGTCGAACGACCCCCTTTTCAATCTGAAGGGGCCTCCTCCTACTGAAGGGGCCCCCTCTAGCGTTGTAAAAATGCCTCTCTTGACTGAACGGGGGCATTTAATTATTAAACTGCCTTTAGGTTGACCAATAATTTTCACTGTGACACAGGCGATTCCATAATGGATTACAAAACAGTACTGTCTATTTGTTTTCTCTATTTATATTCCCAAACACATGGTAATAATAATTTTTATAATATTGTAATGTAAAATAATTGTTGAATTCAACTTATGAAAAAACACTAACTTACATTAAATATACATAATTATAAAGATAAAGTTGTAAAATTAACTTTGTTCTCATTTTTATTTTGAAAAGGAGTGGGGGGGGGGGTCCGTTATTTATAATTGAACATTTTGTAATTATTGATATTTTTTGGAAAAAATGTGATGTACTTGTTATACTATTCACATGATAAATTATGTAAATAACTAATGAATTTTTAAAATAAATATAGAATTATTTACCATAATTAACATTTTATTTGTCTATTTTAACAACATAACAAACTAATAATGTAAGTAATTTGTAATTTTATATTTAATTTAAATAAATACAAAAAAAAATTTAATTAGTTTAATTTGTGAATATTTATTATTTTTTATAATACTATTTACTGTTTATTAAGTAATTTGACCTTCTGCATGAGAGATAAATAGCAAAATAATTAGTTTAGGATATATAATTATCCAGAAATCATTAAATCTTGTTTTTTCGATAATGGTCGCCCTTAAACACGATTTGTGAAAAATGCTGAAGGATGCCAAATTGGCATCAACCGGGTTCGGAATCAGCCCGATTTTCTGAAGCAAGAAATGCAAAAAAACTTTGGGACACTACAAATTGAAATCATATAATTATATATAAACGTAAACAAGTTAGCTAGTAAGTGCATTTGTAGGAATGCCTCCACAAAAGTTTTATCTACCTGATATAATAAAATATGAATGTTGTACTGAATTCTAGCACACTTCTTTTGTATTTGTTTTGAGTTGATCAATATAAATGATACGATTTTACATACTGGATATTTATTTCATCAGTTTTAACTAACATTTTAAAGTATATAATATATATACGTAGTATTGTATTCGTTGACCTAATTTTATACGTAGGCATGCTATCAAATGTTTGGTTCCATTTTCTGATCTGAAGTACATAACAAATGTGTTAAGTAATTATGTTAAATAATTATTTTATTTTTCCTAAATTGAAATTGTAGAGTAAAAGTCAGACTATTTCGAATAATAGGATTAATTTTACACTTAATGTGAATACAAATAACCTCCCAATTCGTTATAAAATTCCCTAAATTCATTCGGACTGTATAATTACATAAAATATTTATTTATCATAAAAGTATATTAATTGTTTATTTATAATAAAATACATTTTTATTAATTTTTAATTAATGACACACAAAACAAATAAGTAATCCATCTGAACCCTTCGATCATGAAGGGCATATAATAATTTTCTAGACAGAAATGCAATTTAGGTTTAATAATATATATTCACTGTTATATGAATCAGATTAGCATTCTTCATCGTTATAATAATTATAACAAATATTTTATTAAAAAGTTCGAATTTCTGACAAAATAGAATATTAAGGTATATTTTCTTATAGAATAACTTGTTATCAATGACAAAATTAACCTATCTTATCATTAGTAAATAGTACAATATTAATTATATTTACGAATGTAAATAATAATGTGCAGAAGAAATGTGTTATAAAACATTTAAACTTAAATCTAAATAATAAAACGAAAATATTGAATTACAACACTTAAATAATAAATAACCTCAAATGTTCGAGTGTGATAAGCATCAAAACTTATTTAATTTTGTATGTTTTCAAAAATCGATTTAAAAATCTGGAAATAATTCAAACAGATAATTAATACAGAGTTACTTATCCGTTCAGTGTAAATATTTTAATGTTATAAACATTTATATAAAAAAGCATTCAACATGTAAAATTTAATTTATAATAAATTAAAATTATATTTAATGCTAAATAGCTTAATATATATATATATATATATATATATATATATATATATATATATATATATAATTTTCAGTGAGATCTTCATTCGAAATAGAAATGTTGGCGACGTATTGTGTCATCCGAAAAATACCGTCCCTGTCGGATGGATTGTTTTTTTTCAGGAATGCAATCCGTCGGACAATTTGCGTTCCTAATAAAATAACGCAGTTTATCGGAGGATGCAATTCGTGGCCAACAGAAATTATCTTTCAATATTAAAAAAAACTTAAAATTTGCTTATAAAGTTTAAAACTGAAGTAGAGCAGACCCACGAAACATTTTACTGCATTATTAATTGAGAAAAACAAAAAATCAAAAATCACTGCTGAAATAGAACAATAACTAACATCAAAACTTCCAACTAAATATATTTACTATTTCAAATTTACGATAGTACCTATACGATATTAAAGTAAAATGTATAATGTCTTTAATAACATTCACTCACCAATATATCCGAGAGATCTGCTCCTATCGTCTATGATGTTTAGTAATGCGGACTTTACTTATATTTTTGTTTAATACAACATGGTACAGCCTTTTCTCTAAATTCACGCATTCGCCAAACATATATTGGCCAATTTAAGCT
>JAUZNC010057955.1:0-12023 GCA_034780395.1 Vannuccia rotundouncinata | reverse complement strand
GAAGCCAGATAGGTCACGTGAATCTCTCGACCAATCAGAAGACGAATTGGTTGGAATACACTCCTCTCCTACTACTAGCCAACATGAATATAATAATAAAACTAGATTATATTTCAAGTATTACAAATATTTGAACGGGTGTTACTCGTGGGAGACAGACTTTTTAAACGCGACAATTTATTTTTAGTTAAATTTTTTCACATACATAAATCACACAATCACTCACCACATACTTACTCAACAATAATGTCAGTAAGGAACTAAATTATAACTTTATAGAATTGTAATCAATTTTGATATGAAGATTATGCATTTCATACTAATCGAATTATTGTGATATTGAATGTATCGATTTTAAAAGTAGATTATGAATCCACGCTTGAGAAAACCTTAAAACGATGCTGAATAAATAGAATCATGGCTGACCAAAGTAGTGGATCATGTAGTGTTTGTTAAAATAAATATTAATTTGATTTTATAATCTAAATAAAAATAGTTTAATTGGAAAATATGAAGAGGACATATTTTTGATCTTCTTTAAAAATAGTTCATTATAAAATGTTTGCTTTATAGTTTTAATGATTAATTTCCATTAGATAGTATTCCGTAGCAACTCTATTACAAATAATTAACATATCAAATAACCAAAATATCTGATGAGATTTTTCAGATCATATTTCATTTTTGTATTGATTACTTCCGAAGAAAAATGAACAATTAGAAATTTTTTTAACATTTTTCTATATAATCTTCCGGCTTATTATTTAAATTTTTTAATATCAATTTCCAGACAATTTTTCAATATAAATATTATATAATTAATAAACAGTTTTTTATTTAACTAAATATCTCATATCTCTTCACCTTTTCCAAATTTTAATAAACAGCGAACTTTACAAACCTTTTGAATCAATTTTAGATAAATAAAAATCATTTTGAAAACAATTTCAGATATATAATATTTCAAACTCAATTTTTGCAAAAAACAAATGATACAGGGGAAATCTATTAAAAGCACAGATAATGGTTTGAAGCATTAAGAGTTAATTTGTAAACTTAATGTAATAATTGAGAGTATTTCGGTTATTTCATAACTGAAAATATTCTAATTATTTTTAACATAATATTCTAAAAAATATCACTAAATATACAATTTTTGATGTTTTTTTAAATTTGTGCCATTTTTTTTTTTTTTACAGTATTCCTCTCCCTCTGCAACGGCCACCCCTAATGCAAAGGGAAGTTAGCCGCTAAAGAGGGGTTGCCGCTGTAGAGAGGTTTTGCTGGAAATATTTTTTTTATTTACATATATGTAGTAACTGTGTATCAAAACCTATGTTAAGCTTAGTTGAATAGTATTTTGTCATTGCCTTTTATACGTATAAAATAAGCTAACCAATTGAAAAATTTCCAAAATGCATAGTTTATTTAACACGTAGGTAATTACATTACTTACATGTTGAGCGTTTGTATTAAAATAGGCCGTTACAAAGAGGTTGTATTGCTCAAATTTGCACAATTTTGCTGGCCGCTGGCCGCGCTAGAGGGGTGGCCGCCCCATAGAGGGACTATAACATTACAAATTGC
The DNA here is from genome assembly GCA_034780395.1 of Vannuccia rotundouncinata. Classification (NCBI taxonomy): domain Eukaryota; kingdom Metazoa; phylum Platyhelminthes; order Proseriata; family Coelogynoporidae; genus Vannuccia; species Vannuccia rotundouncinata. The sequence goes on along the minus strand of JAUZNC010057955.1, from coordinate 10,436 downwards.
TGTTGCATGACAAAAGTGGCCGTTAGAAAGGGGTGGCCGTTGTAGAGAGGGGCCGTTACAGAGGGAGACTACTATATCGATTATTTGATTTAAAAAATTGTTTAAATTGTAAAAAATCTTTTGTTCACACTGTTTACATTAAATTGATCCGTTCGTGTTTTCGTGTAACCAAAACTACAAATTGCTAAAAAATTATTCATTTATATATTTTAAAAATAAATACATACATAAAATATATTTGCTAATCCTTCAACGCAATGATAACTTCTCTGTTCCTTTAAAATGTGTACTAGAAAGTTACAATTAAATAAAAAAAGTAAGATAAAGTAAGGTAAAATACAATAAAAGTCAAAGAAAGTGTAAAATACTCTGAGAGTTTCTATTTTGCTTTTATTGTAAGTTTATTGAATTTTAGCTCCTCAATTTTAGTATGTGGCTCTCGGACACACTCCTCCGAATTAGATATTCTATGTTTTATCTAGAAAAATACTTTATGGACCTCCTTGTAAAATTATGAAGTTTAAAAAATGTATTTTTGTTAAAGTAATAAATAAATGTTGTTTATTACACTTTCACTGGAGAATAAACAATACGAATGTTCATTTGTTGCATCAATATATTGGTAGATGTTTTAATTTAATTGATATTTTTAAAACCCTTGTTTGCTCTTTATATAATTTCAATTAAAACGTACTTGAATACAGGTGATATTATTCTCAACTGACATGTTCTTATTTAGTTTATTATGATTCATTTTGCACAAACTAACCTTCTCTTGTGCTAACACAGTTTTTACCTTATTTTAACAATAATAACGCTATTTACTTGACTATTGTTATAATATAAACTCTCTTACGGTAATGGATCCAAAAGGGGACAAATTGGAGAGAAAAAATCTAAATTTCTTGATACAAAATCTACACAAAAGAACGCTGTATTTTGTGGCGTTGACTACACGAATCCTCTTTTTCATAGTTCAGTCGTTTTGCAGGAAGAGTGTGAGATTTTCTCATTTCATTCAAGACGTCAATTAATTGTAACAGTTTTGCTTTCGTTCCATAACTTAACCTTCACTTTTTTGCCATCTGAGTTCTAAAGACGGCTGACTCTCAATGTTTTACTTTGATCTTGCAGTATAGGCGAGTTGTAAGAAAATATATGGATAAGTTTAGTAGGGTGGGTGAGGTAGTGCTGATGAGCATTGTCTCTCTAGTTTCTCCGCTGGGATCTAATCATAGTGTGAGATCCACATTTAATTCGGGTCGATCGTTTCCCAAAGAAGAGTGTTGGAAGATTTCTCAATACATTTTTGTTTTGCTAAGTTCGGTGTCAGAACACAATGTGGGTGTCTGCGTGAATTGCATATAGAAATCTTCATTCATTTGAGTTTCACAACCGCATCAATATATACTTAGTCTTCGGCGTAAATCAGAGGAACAGGTTGAATACATTCCATAGTATGTACTATCATCTTTGTTCGCAGTTAAGGATATCCTATGCCGATGTCCAAGGATCCGTTAATGGATTTGGCTGTTAAATAAGTTTATAAGATGTATTGGGGCTGTGAGACTTGAGCTAAATCTATATTCTAATGTTGGGAGATCATTATAAAGTTTAATTTGTCATTCTATAATATTATATTATTATTGAGATAGAAGGTATTACCGAGATATGTAAAATAAAATTTGCGGGACGACGGAAAGGTATTTACTAGAACAGAGGTTTCTTCCAAAATATGCGTGGACTATTCTTACCTTTTTAAATATAAGATAATAGCAAAACTTTTGAAAAGTTAATATGTTCTCGGAAGAATATTTCTCATCCGACTTTAATAAAAGATTTAGAGCATAAATATTATTATCTTGTAGAATCATCTAGTCACGATCCATTAAAATAAAAATATGAACTAAACTACCTATTATTGATTTGTCTTTATTCCAAATTTCAATAATAAAGAGAAAATAAAAATACTTACAATTTAAAAAAACATGTTTTGCTTTTTCTTTATGTAATGGGCATTCTAGATAATAATTGATATAAATAATAGATATATAAATAAATATGAACACTCGGAGTCAAAATTTATTTCTATCAATTAAATTATTGAAATAAGATTTCACAATAATAGAGTGAAATATGTAACTACTACATTACTATATTTATAATATACAAACACTTACATTAATGAGAGAGTCCAAGTGATAGCGAGAAATATTTTTTTTAAATCCTCTACAAATTAATAACATACGACGAGGTGGCTCAGTGGTTAAGTCAATGGACTGGGGTATCCATTGGGGTATCTCCGCGCGTGGGTTCAAATCCCATCCTCGTCGAGTTTTTTAAATGTTTTTTTTACATATTTATATTTAATAAATAATAATTTTTAATATATTAATATTTATTAACCCATACTTTGTTCCTTTTTGAGGGAGTTATTTGGAAAGAAAATAAGATTATATGAGTTATTCTAAACCTTTATGAATATTTATAAAATTTGACATTATATTGAAAATTGAATTTGAATTTAAAATCGATTACTTCAAATAACTCCCGAAAAATATAAGCCATAATAAATGGTAAAATCTATGCATTTTATAAATTTGCGGGAGTTGTTTTATTAACCAATAGAAGAATAATAAGTAAAAAAGAAGCACACTTAAAAAATAAATAATATTTCATTAGGTATATAGCTATAAGAAATTTCTTATAAAAACAATTCATAGGTTTTTAATTTAAAACTTATTATTATTTATGTATTGTTTGCTGTTAATTTTACCCGTACCAGTTTTCATATTTTAATTTTAATTTTGTTTTACCTGTTTATTTTTTATAGTTCCTCTCCTATCGCCATATTAATTTGACCAATATATTACAAATGGTTAATATGGTTAAACCTTGTTATAAAAAATAGATGGACAATAAACGTTTGTAAATGTCCATAATCTAGTTCACTAAATTGCATAATCAATAACTAAATTTGAATTGAAATCAATTACAAAATTTATAATGAAATTTATAAAACCTCATATTTTTCCGTCTATATATAGAATTTTTTAAGTTTAGACTAACCTCTTTCTATTGTTAAGTGAACTCGCTTTAGTAAATAATAAGTTATAAACTTTTTTAGCGTAACCTATGTGTTTAATTATTATAAACATTAGAAGAAATTGTTATATTGAAGTCTAAAGTCTAAAAATACGGAAAATTTTGTTATAAATTTGCCTTTTTATAATTAATAAAATGTACATGACTTCTTTAAAAACGTAAAAATAGTATATAGCACAGTGAATAAAATAAATATAAAAAAGATAATAAATTTTATTTATTTTTATTTACCATTTTTTATTTCTACTTTTATTTTATTTTAACCCATCTATAAAATTTCTTCTCTATCTATAGACTAATTCCAACCAAACAGAAACGTGAGTCAACTAACTTTCCAAACACAATTTATTATTAAAAAAACTAATGTGCAGAACAAATGAAACAGATAAATTTGTCCATAAATATTTATCCGAATTTCTTTTAAAATATACCCAAGAATAAACTTTTTATGGGGTTTTTAATAAACTAACTATTACATAAAGTTGTGCGTCATACAATTTAATAACTTAAGAAATTAATATTATGCCATAAAAATAAAAAAAAGTTATTTTTAAAATATTTTATTGCTTTTTTCACTTATATTTTGCTAATTTAATAGCAATGAATTTTTTACGTATATCTTCAATGAAGACTTATTAAAACTGTCTAAATAATGTTATAAAGTTGACTTTTCAGTATATAACTTACTGCGTATTTTATTATAAACTTTATCAAAAATGGTTTCGAGTATATCTTTGGGCCATTTTTTATATTTCAAATCTCTATTTGTCTTTTTGACGACGAATTTGCATAAATAGATAGTTAGCCAAAGTTTTCAAATATAATATTTATTACATTTTTCTCAATATATTATAATTTATTATGGAATGGTTGGAATTTGGATTAATCTTCGGTCACTTGTAATTTGGACAAAATGTGATTAATCATAACTGTTTAGAATGGTTTCTGCACGACGGGGGGTTACGGATTTTGGAATTGATATTTAATAAATACTAAATACTAAACTTTTTAAAAACTATTTGAATAATCAGAAATTGGACCTCAACATTTGGTTTAAAAATTTTATACATTGAAGTTATCAAATATGGTGAAATATGTCAGAGAAGGTAATATTTATCCCAATAATTATTGGCGCAAAGGAGACAGAAACTTGTTATTTTCTCATATTATGTTAAAACGATCATACAATAATATTTATGGTGTTAATAATCAATTATATATATAAATAATCATCAGTCAAAACCATTTGATTCATTAAAATATGTATTGTTAAAATAGAATGCACACCCCAGCTTTCGTGAAAATTATTCATATAATTATATGAGAAATACATGCGTCAATATATGATTATGTGAATAGAGTTATTCACCAAAGTTCGGGTGTCTATTTTATTTTATCAATACATATTTTAATTAATCAAGTGGTTTTGACTCAGCCTTCTTCAAAACTAATTTTGTTCATATAATCATATTTTTAAGACCGGTTATAAAAACAAAAAACATATGAATGTATAGTTTAATTAATTATAAACATTCAAATTAGACAAACAAGTTTAAATTAAACGATCCAATCTGCAGGATTAAACTTTTCTCTTGAAGTCATGAAGAGATTTGTACGTGGGTAATTTAAGGAGCTTTGAAAAATCAATATTATATCTTATTAGAGCTAGGGATTATTTGAAAGTTAATGAGAAACCTACTTTTCCATCGAATAATGTAATTAGCACAAGTCATTTCTTAAATACACGGTTTTTTGTTTACAGGGTACTGAATGTCCGAATTGTGGTTAGGAAGTCTAAACCTCTCAATTTATAAAACTCTTTCGTAAAAGAAACTAAAATTATAAATATATATCTCCAAATTTGAATAATAAATATTTATTTTCTTCTTAGAGTCTGATTTTAAATATAGTTTGTTTTAAAAGGTTTTCTCAATATTACCTGAGATTTATAAATACAACTTTTTAGTTGACTAGTTAGGCAAAATCAAAGATTATCTTTAACTATTTTACATTAATTTAATTTAATTTAATTCTAACTCATTAAAACATAACATGTAAAACGGGGTATTAAAAGTATTTCTGAAGTAATGTTAAGATGCGTTCCACCGGAGTTTAACTGAAAAAGATCTGCTCAAATGCCGTGCCTACAACTGTATAAGTATAGATATATTATGTCTATGGTGTAAACATTTACATGAATTATATCAGTTAGAATTAATCAATAAATTTAAATATCCATGTTATTGAATTATCCATGAATAAAATGTAAAAATAGATATCTAATATGGCGGAGTGTGTCAGAGATGTAAAATTTAACTGTAAAACAATAATATAAACATAGACATTACATTACATTAAAACTACAACTACAACTTAACTACAAATTAAAGCATAGATATATAATGTCTATAAACATAAATCAAGAGCTTCTCAACAGATATTTCGGCTATAATCCTTTATTAGTAAATGAGCAAAATTAAAAAAATAAATAATTTTGAAAAACAACAAAAATTATTTTAGATAAATAAAAAAAAAATAATTTAAAATAAACAAAAAAGTTATTAACCCAGTCATATAGTTCCCTGTGTATACGGTTGATTTTAGGGTTATGGTGTAGGATTATGTCCCTAACATTATAAAAAATGAATAAAAATAATTAAATTTAAATAAATACTTATCAATAGTATACTCTAAATATATATTTATATATAAGATGAAACAGTGTATATATATATATACTTTAGAATATACTGAACAAAATCAAGTTAATCAAGAGTAATTATACATAGAGTTTCAACTCTTATTGATTTCATATGCATTGCATTGTAAATTTTTTTCGATGCAAAATCGTTGTATTTCTATGAAGTTTGCATAAATGGGAAGACAAAGAGTAGTATTATATATTTTAATTAAATTCATTTTAAATAGAAACTTACTATAATCAAGCAATTTTAAGATACATAAATTTTCTGTAAAGTATAATTAATTACATTTGTATCAAAAACTGTTTTACTTCTATTATTTCTTAAATAAATATTTCGAAAAAGCTTATGGGTAGTCGAAGAGTAGTATTAAACTGCATAAATAATCATTAAGAGTTGAAACTCTATGTATAAATACTCTATGAGCTTGAGTAAGTAAGCTTATTTCGTAAATTATGAAGCCTGCTATTTTTAATGTGAATCGCTAAATTGATTTTGTTCATATATAGTAAAATCTATAACTAAAAAATATCAATATTTTTATATATCTTGTACGATATATATAAAGTAGGTTTTATGAAGTAAATCAGTTAACAATGCAAATGTCTATAATATTTAAAGTTTTATTATTGGAAATTATTTCCCAATAATTTCCAATAATTGATTAAATTTACTGAAATTTGGACTTATTTTATTTTAAAATAAATTTTTTATACATACAGCATTAATAGGAAGTAGATTTTACTATAGACAAAACTATTCTTTAAAATCAACACATTTATTTTAATTGTTGTTTTATATAATAATTAAATTCAAACCTGTTTTAACAGTATCCCCTAGCGATATATTGCTAGTAAGGCATATAAATTGATATTAAATTTGTGTCTGTCAAATTAAATATTTTTTCTATTTTTTCCTAAAATCAAACAAAATATCGACAAATCAAAAAATTTTTCCTATATAATTCTCACAATTGAAATTTGAAATACATTCCCACATAATACAAAATACACACTCAAAATTGCATTAAATAGGATGTTTAGTAGCCCTAAGGGATTATATTCTAAAGTCGTAAATTTTACTAATTAAACAAACTTTTGCTGCAAGATAAATTAAAGGAATTTTTTCAAAAACTTAGTAATATTTCTGTTTCAGTGTAGAAGTTTGTCAGAATGATATAATTCTTCTTATAAGGAGTAAGATTCGCGCGTGATAAATAAACTTTATTCAATTAAGTTCAATCATTATATTTTAGTTATTATATCTATAATTATTGAATCTAGACTTGTAAAATATACTTTTTATATAAAATGTGTTATAAATTGTTAGTTTTTAAACGCAATAAAATATTTAATCCAAACAAAGATTAAATTCGAAGGGCATTTTGTAACAAAGAAAATCTTCTAAATAACAAGTTAAGATTAAAAAAATAATGATAACGTAAATAATGATAAAGATAAGGATAAAAAACAATGCAATGAATGCCACTCATTTTCACAGTCCATTCTTACTCTTCTTTATTAATAACAAACGTGCAGTTTAAAAAGTTCCCATTCAAATTTTAGAAAAATTTTGTTTCAGTGTCGGCGAGATTCGTTGAAGATTTTTTCAATGAATTACATGTATCAATTTATTTGCTTTCAAGACTTTCAAGACATTCTGTAGTTTAAGAGGTACATTTCAGCGCATTCCCAAGGTGCTCTGATATTTTTTTATTATCGTGCAGTCTCTGTCATAGCGTTGACCACGGTGAATTTTTTATAGCAATCTCGTCAGCAGAATATCTTATTCTGAGTAAATTTGAGATTGTAGTCACACGAACGGAATGGTTTGTATATAAAACCAGAAGTTTGGCATCGCTACTGATATTTTTCATCATAGTTAGGGCCTACTGCAATTTTCACAAATGATTCTTTACGCAAAACCAGTCATGACTGCTCATTTTTATACTTTTAAGCGGCATTGGAAAGAGCGAATTTGTCGATGATGCCATCTTTGAAAAGTACAATTTTAATAAACAAAAAAATTATTATTTTCACGATATCTGAAAAGTACTTTTAATTAATTGAATTTATTTTTTGTTATGCATCAATCAATATATATATAAAGTTCATCAAACTTAAACAATAAATGTATAGATATGCACAAAAATGCCGGGAAAATGTTTATCGTTTAATAATAAAATGGTTTGATCAATAATTTAAATTTTTATTCAATGTACTAAAAAATGTTATAGATAGAGTTAGATAAGATACAATTTTATATTCAATTCTCCATGCATTGATAAGTATTCTCCATTCATGTTTTATTGACGGCCCTCGCGCATTACGGCATATTGCGGTTCAGCTTTCTAAACAGTAATACCATTGTGTTATAGGAAAAGTTTTGAATTTAAATATTATCGATATTATTAAATAAATTTAGTAATACGTCAGTCATGGCTTAGATGATTACACTCCACTTAGCGGAATCCCACTTAACGGAAACCCCCTTACCGGAAACCCTCTTACCGGAAACCCTCTTACCGGAAACTCACTTACCGGAAACCCTCTTACCGGAAACTCACTTACCGGAAACCCTCTTACCGGAAATCAATGACTAAGTTTCCAGATTCGATTTTTAAACGTGTGTGGTTATTTATTTGTTGATTCAATTTTAATATTCCATTAATAATAGTTATTTTCAGATAACCTGTAAATTATAACTAGTGTCAAAAGATGCGTATGTCTAGTTCACTCTAGGGAACAATGCCGCTAATTTAGAAAACAAATCAAATATAATATCCAAACAAATTATGACGCTACGAAAAGTATATTTCACATTTTCTTATTCTAACATGTGTAATACTTGATATAGCAGCATTTTCAAAATTGTAACTGTACCGCATGGATTATTTTATTCGTCTTAACATTACATAGTATAACGTGAAAGACAATTTTAATTAGACAGTTTTACATCGTTTAAAAGAACATGAAAAAGTTCGCTAATTAGGGAGGTACAGTTCAAAGTACAGAATAATCCACAACAAGTTCAGCGGATTTTAAGTCTGGTATGCAGCTGGTATGCTACTGCATCAATATATGAAGCTGCAGGTTACGCTGACCATTCTCCAACTGGAGTCGCAGATTCTCAACAAGATCATAAAGAACGTAAATACCGTAAATCAACTTGTAACACTATTGATCTTACATTTAGGGAAGATTTGCCAGTAATTGGCTCGACCGATGAAATTGGCCTTTCTGGTAAGTAGATTTCCGGTAAATGGGTTTCTGTTAAGTGGGCTTTCCATTAAGTGGGTTTCCGGTAAGTGGGCTGTCTTGGATCGGTCTTCTAGAATTTACTAAAATGAACAAAAAGTGGACAAAATGAAATGGAAATACAACAAATTATTGATAACTAGCGTCAACGTCAACACAGGCGAAGTTTTTAAAGAAAATAATTTTGATAATATATTTTTAGATGAATGGATCAACGAAGATTTGTGTGAGGATATACCAACGTTGACATACCCAATGATGTCATGGAAGAAATGGACAGACTTGAATTGTCTGTATGTTTTAACATCACTGATATGCATCCGAACCGGTATTTATCGCTATCTTACTACAGCACCTGTCAGCCGTGTGGTAAACATCATTGACTCAGACATCTTCAAATCATCAAACAATATGCTGGCATCGATGATAAGTAAATATCAACAATCTGGCCGCGCATAAAACGACAGAGGATGCAACATTCCCAGAAATTGTTAATGTTGACTTGTTGAAGTTGTCGGAATATTTTGACAGGTCGTTTCCAGTAAAACTCCATTTAGAAGTGTGGTATAATCTTATATACCATTTTGGTAATCGCGGACGTGAAGCTTTTCGAATGTTTAACCTTGAATCATACACTATAAACGCGCCATGTCCTACAAGTCAAGGCAAAGAGTAAATTGTTCAAGCTGCTGGTCCCGAGAAAAACACCAAACCATCCTTAAAATTATCAGAGTGGGAGTCGACTAAGGAGGGACAAATTTTGGCTACACCAGATTTTCCGGAGACTGCCCAGTAGCTGCATTTAAATTGTATGTAACAAAATTACCATCAGATTCTACAAGTTTGTTTCCAAAGCCCAATCTGATATGGCAATCTGCTATCAACTCTGATTGGTATCTGCCTAATGCACTTGATAAGACCAAATTGGGTAAATTCATGTCGGTCCTTTCAACGGAAGCTCGTTTATCTTTCACATACACTGATCACTGTATAAGGCCAACAGTGGTAAACCTAAACCACTTAAAACGATCCGGTTTCAAAGGAAACAAATCGCCCACATCACAGGGCACAAAACCCTGAAAGTCTGCTACGGTATATACGAGATGTCAATCGATGGGATGATAAATGTGGTATGAGCAGGAATCTATCAGCTTCTTTGCATCCTCACACAATGGCCCAAACATCTCCAGCGTCAGCATCAACTCCATTACCTGCAACTTCAAAATCAATTGCATCTCCATTGCCAGCTTCAACATCAATTGCATCTCCATTGCCAGCTTCAACATCAATTGTATCTCCATTGCCAGCTTCAACATCAATTGCATCTTCATTGCCAGCTTCAACATCAATTGCATCTCCATTGCCAGCTTCA
>JAUZNC010057953.1:0-11080 GCA_034780395.1 Vannuccia rotundouncinata | reverse complement strand
CGTCATTCAAAACGTGTCTTAGTCCATGATGGACAAACAACACTCGTCATTCAAAACGTGTCTTAGTCCATGATGGACAAACAACACTCGTCATTCAAAACGTGTCTTAGTCCATGATGGATACAAAACACGTCATTCAAAACGTGTCTTAGTCCATGATGGATAAACAACACTCGTCATTCCAAACGTGTCTTAGTCCCTGATGGACAAACAACACTCGTCATTCAAACCGTGTCTTAGTCCATGATGGATACACAACACTCGTCATTCAAAACGTGTCTTAGTCCATGATGGATACACAACACTCGTCATTCAAAACGTGTTTTAGTCCATGATGGATACAAAACACGTCATTCAAAACGTGTCTTAGTCCATGATGGATACACAACACTCGTCATTCAAAACGTGTCTTAGTCCCTGATGGACAAACAACACTCGTCATTCAAAACGTGTCTTAGTCCATGATGGATAAACAACACTCGTCATTCAAATATTTGAAATTAAATTCAGTTTCGCTTTATTTCGTGGCGTTTTTGTTTCAAAAGTATAATTATCAAATCATTGGAAGTTTTAAAGAAGACTGATTAACTATAAAAACAAATATTACAAATTAACGCACAAGTTATAAAAATTCGTCTCATCAGCGTGTAAGTTAATTAAATTACCTGGTGCCGGAATGTATCCGTGAAATAGAACATCGCCACAGCTTCCATAAAAGTTGTCCTCACAAAGTGCCAGTTTTCGTACTGAAACAGACCAAACCAGATTGAAAATAAATTATTAAGTATAAAATGCAATCAGACAAATTTTAAACAATAGTATATACATTTATACATATTTATAAACACATAAAACTCAAAAGTGGTTTGCCTTCAGGCTTTTGTTAAGATTTGTTGCTTTATCTTTTTAATAATTATCTGTTTTTTAATGTTTATTAGTTAAATTTTATGATTTCAGATAAAAGAAAATCTTTATTTCACAATAGACTATAAAGTAAATTAAAAAGAAAATAACCGATAGCTAATGGCTCCCTTACCAAGCGAGACAAGTCCGTAATATTGAGCTTCGTGCCTTATGGCAGATATGTCGACACCATTAAGGTTGAGATCGTTGGTCCTCAGATAGTTTAGAATCACGCCAAAAAGATCGGGATCACGATCAATAAAGATCTGTTTGGAGAAAATGATATATTCATTTTATTCCGTACAGCAATAAATGAATCTGTCTTAGAAGATTTATGCATGTAGAATAATTTCAAATAATGTGAAAACGACCAAATAGCATAAATGAAAAAGATTAAATGTGTCATGGGATATTCAGAACAGAAATAAATGGAACTATTTTAGATAACAAACAATAATTATATAACGCAAAAATTCAAAATATAATAAATGTAAATTAATGTATTTAAACCAACATTAATAATTCATTCATCAAAATAGACATAATCTTAATTTTTGGCTGCGTCAAATATATTTTTAATAAACTTTTAACAATATCGGTTGTGGTCTTTATTATCTTTCAGTAATTACAAATTTCATAGCATAACATTTTCACTTACTGCTCCTGCTTCATCTTTTAAAGTTGGGATTCTTCCACCCAACAAACTAAAAGAGAAATAATATTAATATTAAGAAATTAACACATTTTACAGAAATGCAGACATTCTTATGATCTACAAACATTAACACAGTGAACTAAAAAGGCACAAAATGATTTAAAATAAAATTAATGTCAACCAAAAGAGTTACCTTGATGGATACATGAACTAATAATGAAAACTATTCAATAAGTTTGATATATTCAAATTTACCTTGAAAAAAAAGAATGCTGTGGCCATAATAAAGTTTGACGAGATGTTGAAAATCTAAAATAAAATTAAAAGAAGTGTAAATATTTTATTAAAAAAAATATTATTTAAATAATGTCAGTAATTTTTTTTTAAAGTTTTTTTAATTTAAAAAAAATTAAAAGTTACAGAGGACACTTTTTAATTTTCTAATTTTAAATATTAACAAATGTGATTCGTTTTGAAAAATACAAAATGTTTCATTGTAATGTATGATAATCATAAATCTAATTTAAAATATTTCGACAGATTAGATTTTAGATATAAAAAAATGATATGTTGGATTATCATTAAATCATAAACCACCAATTTCAGTTAACCTTTTACTCAATTCTCTGTAATCTAAAACGAAAACGCACACCTTTGTTGGAAAACAAAACCCATAATCTAAATTCAGTTAATTATATCTGCTAAATAACCATGCTCTTCATTTCAATATAATATCACATGCTACTGACTTAGACTTATTCAGTAAATATATACATACAAAAATATTTACAACAATTTTCTTACTTATAATTGAAATACTACAAAGATTGCACAGCTCAATGAAAACAGAAGGACTTTAACTCATCTGGATGAGTTTAAATATTTTATCTTTACAAAATGTTTTATTAATTTAATATCTACTATATACACAGCTGTATAATTCATTTAAATATTTAATAGTTGTATGATTTATATTATGATATCATTTAGGAGTGATGAATATATCTACTATGAAAAAGATATGTATATACTTCTGAGTGAAAAGAAAGAGAGAGATAAAGAAAATCAACAAAGTATTAACCATCTAATTAAACATAAAGGTACACATGGTGTAAAGATGGAGTCATGAACCTTTTTGTCAGTGATATAGATTTAGTCCTAATATGTTTATGCTAATAGTCTATTATAGAGTGAGTTTGTATTGTATTTAGTCTTACACACACTATAATTATATGTACATATAAGTTGGACAAAATGATTATTACTATAGTATGTATTAAATTCATATATAATAAAAATAAAGGGCCCAGATTAGCCAATTAATTTAACTTCACTTACTTTCTTAAATAGTAAATATACATTGAATTCCAAATTTTCAACAAAATGAGATATTTATTGCTATGTGATCTTGATCCCTCTATTTTATGATCCAGATCACAGATTTAAATATCTACAAGTCACTTTTTATATTTTTGATGATAAGATATCATGAAGGATGATAACACTTGACTATATTGACTTGGTTTTCCTTAAAAAGAATGTCAATTGCTTATTTATAAAGAAAATTATAATAAAAAAACATCTTTATACTACTGATTGATATTTTAAACAAGTAGTATAATTTTAAAATGTAAACCAATCAATAGATTTCATGACCAACAAGTTATTGCAAAAAAATGAAATTTGGTTGCTTCTATCAAAAGTTAGGGGATGTTGGTCATTTGACCCCACCCTTAGTCTTTCTAGGAGTATAAAAATGTCTGGTCATTCTAGGGTTCAAATGTATTCAAGATCTACCATGACACAAAGTAAACTAAATCATGTTGTTCTTCTTCATTGCCAATAAAAGTAAACAGATGAACTTAATCTACCATCAATTGTAAAAGATTTTTGAACTCATATGACAGAAGACAACACTATAAGTCTATTTTGGTTATAAAATAACATCATTTTTAAACTTCATTTGTAATTATTTGTTTGGTGTTGCAAATCAATTAAAGAACAAGTATCTTCCACTTTACACACTGTCTTAAATCTGTCTAAACTTCCATGTTTGGTTTTACCTATTATGTATATATGTATTTTATGTAAAAAGTGTTTATATACCTAACAATTATTGGGATAAAATACAAATATTGGTGTATGCACATTTTGAATATATGCATATTTTATATTATTTCATAAATATTTTATTCATATAATTATTCATGTATAATGCTAAATGTACTATAACCTTAAAAGTTTCACCAAACTATTATATAAATAAATACTTAAATAAACTTAGATCCAAAACAATAAACTTTAATTTTTTCTAATATTATTTAAACCTATGGTTGTAGATTGTTAGATCATATAAGGTAAACCATGGTCCTACTTTTTTACAGATTCCATATGACCTAATCAGTTATTACTAAAACACAGAATGCAGCTCAGAATATAAAAAATTACTATAATATGGAATTATACAAGATTAAATTAGAAAGTACTAAAACAAGAAATGCCATATGGAGCACAATTATTACTAAAATAAGGAATCTGTACATATATTAGTAAAACATGAAATTTTCACATAATACTATATTAAACATTTATAAAATATGACCATTATAAAGATGAGTCTCTAAAAAATTCCACCAATTATTATTTTGATTTAAATACTGTAAAATAGCTACTATTAAACACAATATACATTAGTATAACATTGCAATCTGATCTGACAAAATTTACTGAGTAATAATTTTCAATTAAAATATGCTGAATAATACTGTTATACACCATTTTTGGTAATAAAACATTGTGACCTTGTCCAAAAAAGTTGACCAATCTATAATTTTCAATCAAGATATACTCAATATACTGTTATACATCATAAAAAATTATAAAACCTTGTGATCAGGTCCAAAAAGCTGATCAATCAATAATTTTCAATCAAGAAATTCTGAATAATAGAGTTTTATACTATATTTATTAATAAAAACTGTGTGATTGGGTCCAAAAAATATGACCAATCAACAATCTTGATCAAAAATCATTCATCAATTAATTTTTTTAAATGAATATATATATGATTATTTTGCATTTTTTATTTTTCAATTCCATATTTTACCTTTTAGTAAATAATTATTTTGATTGGGTTACCCAATTACTGTTTTTTTTTTTTACTTTTTGTTTCTTTGTTTTTCCAAAAAAGCTGCATGGTTTTTGCATTGTACTTAAAAAAATTCCAATTATTTTAGTGATTATTTTCTTGCTTTCATTCATATTTTAATATAAAATTGCTGATTTAGAATACTGATTAGGTCATATGGAATCTGTAAATAAAGTTGAGACCCTAAACCATGAGCTATGGTTAAATAAAGAATCTGATATTAGAATTTAGAGAGGGTATTTTTCAAATAGCTAGTATGTAAAAACTATTTTGTATTTTAAAATAATTTTACTTTTAATGTATAGCAAAGCCAAAAACTAACCAGTGTATAAAATTTCATGCTCATAACTGTTATAGAATTAAAAATAATATAAGTAAAATTTTGAAAAGCATTTATTTTTCTGAATGTATATATATATATAAATATTGCTGTATATTATAGGTAGCCTTTTGAAAAATCATTAAAGAGCCCTTTGCAAATCAAGCTCACCCTAACACTCAAAATGTTCTGATGTACCTGTAATATCATAGGTGGATCCAGGTAGCCCCTCTACAGTTATTTAATTTTTTTCAAAATAAATTTGATTAAATACTAATATGGCACCCCAAAGATTGCAATGGTGCCTTTTAGACATAGGTCCCTATTAGATAAAGTTCTGGATCTGCCCCTGAATACTGCAACAATTTGAGCATTGACCAAACGAAAGTTATATATACATAAATTAAAAGATATGATATAATATTATAAATGAAGCAAAAAATACCTGCGACCACCAACATTTAAATTAACTATATCAGATGCCGAAGTCATAATTATTGTAAAAATATATGATTATTTTTAGTATATTTGAAAAACGAGATTAATTCTTTTGTTTATTATTTTTAAACAAAACGATATTTTTAATAGCACTTTAATGTAATCAATGGCATATATATTATTTTTCTAGACCGGCAAACTGACAAATATTCAATAGTATTTAACGTCCTCAAAGGAATATATCTATATCGATAATCATTACGAAATGCATGCCTGTTATTAAAGCATTTTAATTATATACGAAATTATATACACATAATTATACACAGCCAGATTCCTCAATAAATCCGGACGCCCGCCTCAGCTCCTCTAGAAATTCAAAACACACAGAAACAAAGTCGTCGCCTGCATCAGATCCTCAAGAAAACCCGTCACCTCTGAAGATCTATCCCAGGCATATGGAAATGATCATAGGACAATGATGATCCTTAACTCTCTCCTGGGAAGGTCGCGGCCTCAATCTGCTGTCCCTACAATTAATGCTGACACAGCAAATTTTCACTTCGCCACAATCATCGACCAGCTCAACCTCCAACATTCGCCCACAACACTCTGTTGCCTGTTACCACTTATCGGAACACAGTTCGTTTAGTCAGACATTTTTAGCTCAATTGCCTCATCTCACACCTAACAGGCTTTTCTTGTTTGACCTGATGACTCAATCTTTTCTCTTTATATATTTTAAACATTGGGTGTGCCTATAAGCGCATTTAAATAGTTCAAAACGCATGTATGTGCGTAGTATGTTTCATCTTCTCCTGTCCTCCTTTTCGTGCACAATAAAGCCAACCTACAGATTCTATTTTGTCGACATAACCCCATAAATGTTCTGATTTGTCTCTTTTGATACATGAGTTGTACTTTTGACCTTTCTACTTGAATAGTAGGAGTCAACCTTCAGTTGTATTTAAAGAGGACAAAAAATGTATTATCATATTGCTTAAAGAACTACATTATTTTATTTGAATATTCTAAAATATATATTTCTCTTACGCATAATAACAGTTTGGTTCTCTGAACAAACCATTGTTCCAGCGAATTATATACAATGAAACAGGCCATTTGGTGAAAGACATCTTTTGACTTATGAAATTGCGTTAGTTTTAACTCTGTAAATGTTTATATTTAATTTCCTTTCAAAATTACTATATAAATCTCAAATTTCTTATTATTAAAACGGAGACATAAATTTATAAAGTAAAAGTTTAATATTTACCAACACATTGTGTTTATAAAAATGTAAGAGAATTAAGAATATATTTTGTGCTGAATGGTCTGCCGTGCAACCAAAGCGACAAAAATACTGAACCATAAGGAATCATATTATAGAAGTACCTAAACTTGAAAATCCAAAAAAGTATCTACATATATTTCGCCTTTAATATTCAGGAAATTCGAATAATGTAGTTTATTGAAATATTGTGGAATTTATGAGTCTATATACATATTCATATAAAATAAAATAAATCTGTAATTAACAATATATGCGTACTTACTATATAGTTAAGGGTGCAGCTCCACACTTTATAATTAAAAGGAAAATGTTCTAAAAGTTTACCTCACTTGATAAAGAAAATAACCAGGAGTGATTTCCTCAACGGCCATAAAGCCAAATTTCTTGTGAATACAACAACACACATGCAAAAAATCTTATATTGCTTTCAAATATGAATACATTATGAATTTCTAAAATGACTTCCTCGTACTTCTTTTTCTTTTTATTCCAAGACCACTTTGGTGGTCGGACGCGGAATGCGACCCTCACGAGTAAGGAACTTGGCCGTGTTTATTGCACCAATTCTTGCCAGGTAGTTGGCGCAGAGGGGGTCCTTGTCTGTGCGGAGTTGTGACATGGTTGTGACGCTTGGTCTGTCGAGGAACTATGGGTCGTATCTGGCGGCTCACTGGCCCAACTGGCTCTTCGTAGTCTTTGTTGTAAAGTTGTTCATCATAGTGTTTTTCCAAAAGAAATTTGGTTCAATAAATTGAGATTATTTGAGAGATCGAACACTTCTTATCTGTTGTATACCAGGCAATCACCTATACCGAGTCTATCAAAAGTTTTTAGCATTTGCAGATAGTTTTCGCCATTGACGTTGCATTCAAAGAAGAAAGTCCTTCAAATAAATAAATTCCAAAGTGGGGCGTGACTTATGAAACATCTTGTATATATTGCAGACTATACTTTAAAATTAATTAAGTCAATAGGTACTGAATTTTGATTTAAACTTATACTAACGCATAATTTGCATAATTTACATGGATGATTGTATAATAATTCTATATAAACTAATTTAGAAAAGTTGATTAACTTGAACAGAAATTTTGATTGGGCGTAATAAGTTGAGTGTCAAATATGACAGAATTTTTATTTTATGTCAGGTTCTGCTCTATTAATATATGGGTGTTGACAATGCGAATCAAACGAGTTTGTCTGTTGTGAAGTAGCGTTTTTGTTGCCCTAGAGCTGCGGACTTATACATAAATGTAGAATAGTGAGTATGTCTTTTGTAATACCTGGGAATTAGACCACCATTCAAGCTCGTTAAAGTTACATTAAAGATAGACCCCCCTGGTTAAAATAGATAAAAAAGGCCATTTTCGGAATAATTCCATTATGTACAAACAATGTTAGACTCGGTTGGATTTATATATTTGGTTGAATGCTGAAAATTACATACTATTATTAATAAATACACAATCCTTGTCGAGGAAAAAGTTAAGATTGGAATAATGTTACCTGCTTGTGAAGTAATTAGTTGTTGTATCAATCAGCTTGACGATCCGGTACATGCTGCCTTGAATTTCGGCACAGCGAGTTATTGTGCCTCACTTGAGTTATATATATATGACACATTTTTAGCCAGTTGATCATTGCTGTCGAGAGATTGCATCGATAAACTGGTTTGTTTTGCACTGATAACTGAAAAGCATGGATGTTGAATTAGATGTAAGTGTTAAAAAATATTTATTATATTATTTTGTCGCAAAAAACATTCAGATTGAAGAATTTTTACACCCTTCCTTGTATAAAGTATCTGGTATGGAGGATCCATACACTCTGAGGAGTCATTAACCGCTGATATATCCACCAATGCAATCGTGTTTAATATTTAATCTGGTTATCAATAAATATATCATGGTGTACATTTTGCCAAAACTGGTCAAGATTAATAGGAAGGTACTCGAATAAACAGAGATATCTTAGTAAGCCTGTATGTTACTCACATTTCATATGTTTATCAAACTAGAAGATTTTAAATCTAAATTTAGTTTAAGCGTCACGATAAATTTGCGGTTTGCCATGTGCATATTTTAAATATGCATTGTTGTTATTTTCAAAATCAAACTAAGCTATATATGTATGTATCATGGGCTTACAAAATTATCACCCCTCTTGTTGTTTGACTAAGGAGTTGCATGGTACCAATTAAGGACACCGATTGCAACTAAGATGAATTCGAAGGATCGAAATGATTAAATAACTTCTGTTAAGCGGGCCTGGGGCCGAGCTTCAAATGGCTGCGTCGTTATCCCGTTAAAATCATGGATGCGAGTGCCTTAATGTGCATTTAATGGAAACATTCGACATGGCATTTTAAATTGAAAAATATAATATAGTATTTATCATAATTATGTAATTACAACATTATTATAATCAGCCCCCAACGGCCTTGTCTTGGATCAGGTGAAGATTTTGTATAAGGATTACATTCCGACCTTGATTGTGAAAATGTTGTGGAATGTGTGTTACGGAGAAACTGCAGTATAATATATATGTATAAGATCAACTCTGAATGATCGATATGCTCTTGTTATACTGTCAAAAACCTCATATAGTAATATATGGACTCCAAGTAGAGAAACATCAACGCGATGACCATGATATGCGCTTCTTCTCTACAGTTACTGTTAGTCCTTGTATAATTCTAAAAGTCAGCAGAACATCTTCATGCGGTCACAATATGCAATGTTAATTTTTGGTGTAGTTTTGGAAAATGAAAGCACTTTTTTCCATTATAGTAAAGAAATTTGACTTGACTATTCGTAAATTGATATCTTCTATCACGCTCCTTACTTATTGGATGCATTACTGTTGTATCAGTGTTACTGAGTGTATGAGACACCCATTTCGTGCATATTCAAAGTTTATTGATAATCTATTAATTTAGTATGATCGAGGTATATATATTATATATTCTTCAATCCTCACATCGTACCAACAACGACCTCGGTTTCATTGTTTCACAACAACCTAATTGTGCGCTGTATAGACGCCTAATTTTGGCTCACTGAAAAAATTAATCATACAGAACGAGGGACTGCACAACCATTGACGAGCTAGCTATTGTTGTATCGCTCAGCTCACACGTTAATGAGGCTGTCATTGGACCCACTGTATCAGGAATTCCAAACATTTTGAAATATCATTACTTTTCATTAGCAAAGGACACTATAATATAATGGCACAATCACTATCTCTATTCTACAATTAATATTAAAAAAACCTGAGTTAATCTTAATACATTTGTTTTTGTAAAAAATTAGAGTTTTTAACAGCACTTCTGATTTTAATATCACTTAACTTCTGATAATCAAAGATAAATCGAAATGGATAGAGTGAGATTAGTATTAATTATATTAATATATTACCACACATTTAAATAACTAATGATGATGTTAAATTTTTTTAAATAATATAAAACAAAATGTATTAAGTGGAAGTTTTTATTTCTAATGTAATTTTGAGATTATTGTGCTTTTTTAGGAATTACAAAAATAAACTAATGCAATTTACATGAAAAATGTGAAGTCGACGTGACTGAAGAAATTTTGTAATGCTTTAAAACAGTATAAATATATTTTCAGCTCTTATTTGAAAATACTATTAAAATCTTTACGTAAGTTTTGACTAATCCTATCAAATTTTCAACACTAGGTATTTTAATATAATTGAAAAGGTAAACAATTTGGGCTCGAAATTAAATTTGTAAAAATTTTATTTTACTGTTTTTTATTTAGTTAAATTAGTATACATAATTATCATCCGTGCCCCTAGGATTTTTCAAAGCAGGGTCGAATATATCAAAATAGCCGCAAAGGACAGTTATAGGGAACATTTCATTATATTTTTTAACTTATACATTTAATTACCTTTAAATTTATAAAATGTTTGATTCTATAGTAGTACCTATATATAGTGTAGGTACATATATATATATACACCTATGTACCTTATATACCTACATCAATTTTATTGTTTTTATTTCCATAACTTAATTACTATAAAATATGTATGTAGGAGCTATATACACTATTATTAAATAAAAACCATTAAAAAAACAGTCAGGAACACAGGAACTATATTGTTGAAGGTAAATAATCATGCTCATTTAACATAAATTATAATAAAATTGAATAAACAATATGCCTATATTTAATAATATGAAATATAGAAGAGCCAGAAAACTATGAGAATTGCTTTAACCTTTTCCCGACGGGGTGTATCAATGTTTGATACAGTAGAAATTTTGACTCACACAGTGCGTCACAGCTC
>JAUZNC010057951.1:28551-49455 GCA_034780395.1 Vannuccia rotundouncinata | reverse complement strand
GCCAAAAAGTCTTGATTTTTGAATTCAAGATGCCAAAAAGTTTTGATTTTTGAATTCAAGATGCCAAAAATTTTTGATTTTTGAATTCAAGAGGCCAAAAAGTCTTGATTTTTGAATTTAAGATGCCAAAAAGTCTTGATTTTTGAATTCAAGATGCCAAAAAGTATTGAATTTTAAGATAGGTGTAAAAGTCTTGATTTTTGAAAAATTAAAAAAAAATTAAAAGCTATAAATTGTTTGGATTAATTTTTATGATTAAATTACAGTATTGTTTTTGAATGCATAATATGTTTTTTATCTGTTTCAAACAACGTGACACCTTTTTTCAATTTTGCATAATTGAACATTGCAAAGGAGCATAAAAAATGTATATTTCCTGCAGATATAATTAATATAAAAGCCTTTTTTGAAAGTTTCTTGAATTGTTGGAGAGAAGCGTATGAACCCTGCTGTACAACATACATCAAGGGATTGTATTTATCGCAGCAGTCATGTTATTAATTCCACCAATATTTTATGCTTATTAAAACTCAGAAAGACCGATTTCTGAATATGATTTTTTAATATTTTTAGTCAGGTTGATTCTGAGATTTATCATTCTCTTCTTCTCCCATAAAGACTCATCTCCCCATTTCTCTTGCAGGACAACTACGGCCGGCCCGACCCCGCCTGTGTTGCCAGGGTGAAAGCGCTCTACAACGACCTAGATGTTCGCTCCATCTATGCGGCCTACGAAGAGAACAGCTATCGATCTGTCAACAGGCTCATCGAAGGGATAACGTCTCCTCTTCTGCCCAAAGAAATGTTCCTTCAGTTTGCGCGTCGAATCTATAAGCGAGACAAATAACTCTCTGATTGGGATTGTTGTTGACTTTCAGGCTGTGTACCCAAATTAATTTCGTAGTCAACGATGTCCTTCCTATAGTATATATCTACATCTAGTTATCAATTGTTCACAGGGAGATTCTGTTCTCGGTAAAAACTGGACCTTATTATTGTTAGGTAGCTTTTATTTGTAATTGTACAAAACTCGAATTTTATTGCGTCTAGATTTCCTTTTTATATTATGCAATTATCGGAGCATTTTCAAAGTATTACTACGTGTCTTGAATAGTCTGATGTATATCATATCTGCATGACTAAATCAATTATTAAGAATAGCATCTGTTTTCTTTTTATAAGTTTCTGGTTTGTTTTTTGTGGTTATTTTTCTCCATGATCATGTTTGTATTGTGCACTTGACATAAATTTATTATCGGCATACTTGAATGTTTGTGTTGCTAACTATTTCAACTCTTTTTTATTCTTTTTACGCAGCTATATGTACGCTCTTTGTGTATTTTATGCCTCAATCTTTTTGTTTGTTTTATGAAAAATAAAATGCGCTGTTTCTTAAGCCTTATTTCTCTTGGAATAAATCGGTACCTATGTTAAGTGTTATTTAAGAAAACGCTTAAAAACTTCGTCGTAAGCTGGGATATTGTTCTTATTGCGTAAATATGATAAAATCCACATATAACCTACTTCTGATACAATGATGAATAGGTACCATTCATTCATTCTGATGATACAGCCACTTAAATTTTGACTTCAATGGCTATAAATGGGATTTGACGCCGCCCCCCCCCCCACTTTTCGCTTCAAATATACTCAGGAAAATTCGGTATTATAACGCTCAGTTTAAAATTTTACCAGTCGACTGATTACAAAATATTTCATAATTTGTATTTATTGAAATTTCTATAAATTAATTAATCAAGAGGAAAAACTAGTTAATTAATTTTTAATATTAAAAACCGTAATTTAGATATTAAATACATTAAAACTAAAATTTTCTTGCGTTTATTATATCTTGCCAAATTAATTGGAACTATGTCATTTTTTATTCTGTACAATGTATATTTTATTGGTAAATAATGTAGGTTAAATATAGAAAACACATGTCATCGCATTATAAACTATATTTTATTCAGTCGGTTACAAATTATTTTCGACTAAATATAGGAAATCATATAAATCGTAAATTTTCATGCTATAGAATCTATATTTATATACTTTACAACATACTATAAAGCTTTGTAGAAACACTTAGTTGACTATATAATGTGTAATTCATTATTATACTGATGCATTGATATATATTTAATTTCGCGTGGCACCTTAGCTAATTGTGCAAGACTATATGGATACGAAAGTATTTTATTACACAAATTTTTAATATATTAACACAATCAGCGGGAACATATTTCATTGCAAAATAATTAACTTCATTGTACCTATAATAAATCTCAGTAACTAGTATCATCCTATCGTTTCTAAAATAATGTTTGTTTTGTATAATAGGATGCTTTTAAAAAGAATTTCAAGACATTTACACGAAAATAAATTGATTTCTCGAGCAATACTTACAATAATGTTATAATTTGTATTTTACTACTTATACATTATACAGCAATATATATTTTAAAATAGTAAACATAGATTCTAGAATTCCGAAATATTTAAAATTTTCAAATTATTAAAAAAGCGTTTATATAATGAGAGAAATTATTAATTATAAATAAAGCACACAATTTACTTAAAATATATTCATTAGTGGACTTATTCACTTTTCCGAACATTAATTATTTAATTTAATCTAATTAAATTATTATGACATGCATTTTTAATTACTCGAGTTATCTAATATTAATTAAACCTTCAATAACTTTTATTCATAAAATTAAAAATAATCAGCTGAATGCCTTTCTTTAAACATATTATAATTCAATTTACTTCTAATTAAATTGTGTCTAGGCACATTTATTCTAAAAACTGTTTACTAACTCGCTCTATAGTGGATCTATATTTATACAATCTACAATAATATGGCATTGTTTGATGTCACAGTAAATTGGAGGTATTATATTTGCATCTATCGTAAGCAACATTAAGTAGGTACCCACCTATAGTGTTTAACTGAAGTGCAGGAATAGGTACCAACGTCCTTCCAATACAAATAAGACAGCTGGCTTCTATATAATAGCTGATAAATTTACTCTTTATATTTATAGCGTCTTAGGTGCAGTGTCAACAACTTAACGTATTGCTAATCACGATCTTCGCTGCCATGGTTATTTCATAAAGGAGAAATTGTATAATCAAGAGAACGGGAATTTATCAAGGATCTGTGCTTATATCGAAAGTTTCAATTGTTCTAAAAAGATGGACAAGAACCAACCTCTCTTTCATCTGTCGTATATAAAGCGTCATGAGTTTGTATTGTGGGAGGAATTGGAGTAAGTTTTCTTGCAAGTGTACAATATTTATAACAAAGATTCGAAATATATTAATTTACAATTGTTGTTACTTATATAGCAAAGATTTTATAGATCTTAAAGATCTTATTTAAACATCTTATATGCATGATTACAGTTGAAAATAGAATAGAACTTTAGATATATGCTATTTTTTTATTTTAAAGACTTATTCTTACCAAATTAAAGAGGTTGTGTATACATATGTGCAGAGGGTGACCCCTCTGCTCCGCTATAGTTCAATATATATTTAGCAAATATCCAAAAATATAGTTGGAAGATTTAGACAGAAGTTTTATTTTCCCCATAATTTCATGAAATTAAAAAAGCTGAGTCCACCCAAACAATTTCCACACATGCGTTGAAACCAAAAAATGTAAGTTATAGATATGTTCCGACGAAGACGAATGAACAATTTTAATAACATTTAAAACGGTGACTCAAAGCTTAATTAAAGTTGATGGAATTATTAAACTATCGGATTCTCTTTACAATATTTTGAATTTCAAAAATTTTTATAGCTATTTTAAATTGAATAAATTCATAAAACTGTCACTCCATAAAAATTATAATAAAATGTAATATCAGCATTTGAAATTTTTATTTGTTCAATACCTGCAAAAGTGAAGTGTTTATGTATTGAATTAAGTGATGCATAAATCTTTATGGTAAGAATTATTGAACAAATTTGTGTATATTCATGCTATAAGTTATCTCTAATTTCATTCTAAGTGATTGTAACTATTTTGTATTTGTAGATGTCTGTCAAAAGCTATTGGGGTAAGAATTCAATGCATTATAGATTTATTCACTGCAACAATAAATATTAATTAATATTTTTATTATAATTTGTAGTATCCAAGAACGGTTTTGAAACTTGAATGTGAAAAATTTGTCGAAATATCCGAAACTGGAATAAAAGTTGTCGTAAGTATAAAAAAATACCATGATTTAAAAAATAAATACCAAGAATTATAAAAAATCGATGATAGAATAAGAAATAGCAATTTTAATCACCAGTGGCACTTTTTCTTCCGAGTGAAGAATTTTCTCATCATGTGATGAAATGCTCTTTTTATTTCAACAAGATGAGAAACAAAAGCAAGAGGAACCAGGGGAACCCGAATTTCATAACTCCTATTTAAACAATTTATTCCGTTAAAATAGTAAAAAAAAATAATTAATCGTTTGGAATGAGTTTTAAAGATAGTTAATTAATGACACAAAATTTATAAATATTCTGCTTTGTATTTTGAAATCATTTCTTAAAAGCAAAACTTAATATATTGAATAATAAAACAATAATGTATTATTACTATATACAATACGAATAAGCTCTATTGATGCGTTTGAAATATTAAAAATGAGAAATCTGTTTGATCTATTTGAAAACTGTTCTACCATCCCTCTCAAGGAACTGCAAAAGCTCTGCAAACTGCCGGATTTTCAAGAAACAATGGGCTACACGTACAACCAGCACACCTATGAGTGGAATACCGACTTGATACTAACCTCTATTCGACTGCTTTCTCACAGAGCTTTGACGTGAGTGTCGTGTCGTTAAATAGTTGTATATATCGATCTAATATTATTCAACATTTTCTACGCATTGTTCGCTCCATCTCCAATCGATATATCAATGCAGATTTGATGAAATACGAACGATCCGCATGTCCTATGTGTTTTTGGAGTCGGAAAAGGGCGATGGTCTAGCCATGAACGAGAAAATACTTCTGGCATGTCTGAAGGTATAATATTATCGTTTTTAATTCTACTGACTGATTTCAAATGCAAAAGTTTTGATCTCGTTTCAGATGTGTGGACGAATCATATCGCCGAAGAAGATGATGCACCGTCTTAAACACATGAAATCGAGATTCAGGGTTCAGGGTTTCTTACAGATCAAAGAATTTCTTGAACTTTTACTTTGGTATGTATAAAAGAAAAATTTAATTATTAAAGTTATAAATTATTGTAACTGCGGATTTATGAACACGGTCTGTAATTTTTTTTAACCTGTAGGTGTGATTTGTATTCTGCTTGTGAAGAAAAAATCAAGAAATGGGAAGTCGTATATGGAAAAGATGAGCAAATGTGTTGGAAGGTAATTAAATGCCATTGCAAACTCAGCATCATTGCAACATGATTACTTTTAAATACGCGTTCAAAAAATCTTTTTAATTAGCTCAATGAATTCATGGAATTCTTACAAGTAACCGACACAAAAATTCGCGATCTTCTCAACCTACAATATCTCAAAGAGGAATGGGACTTTATTCGAGAGAAGATAAAAGGATCTCCTGTACTCCACGATCCACCAGTCATCACAGAAATAAGAGAGGAACAGGTATGACTACTATAATCTTTTGTAAATAGTGTACAAATAGCATTTATAAAGTTTCCTCTAATCAAACTTGTTGCGTATAGATCAACTTTGTAATATTGATTTTTTACATTATTTATCTTAATTTATTCATAACTCATTTCAGATAAAGAAGCAGCGATCTCTCTATAAACCACTTGAAACTGCTGTTGACCAATCAAATGCGGACTTGAGTGTCGGTCGTGCTCGTGGTCACCAATCGGGCCAAAGCCCCAAAACAGCGTCAGCTATTATCGGAGAAGTCAACGCGGAACAAGATCGGATATTTCCACCTCCTCCAGAATTAACTGAGGAGGAGAAGTTCTTGCGAAACATTCGGAAAAGACCGCATTCGGCGAAGGAAATTTTTGATTTCTATGTCGAAAGGCCGAAATCGACTGAAGGAGAGACGTCTGTCGAACCTGGACAGACATCTGAACAGACCAATGGTAAGGATTTCAATAAAGTTTCTTTCTCTGTTGTTAAGATTCCATTTTTGCTAATTTATGGTTATGGATCGCAAATTATTCTTTTGTATTATTAATGTCTGCTTCAGTTTCTTCTTCAGTTTGAATGCATGACATCGACGAATAATTTTAAAACACTTGTCAAGATTTTTAAGAGATGAAGTGCTTTCAATAAAAGTTGAAGTGTATCGGTCTAACTATTTATTGAATAAAATTGTACAGGTTTAATTAACACCTTTATTTAATCATTCATTGATTATAGGTGATCTCTATGTTCAGTGAAGCAAAATGTCACAGTATTGTGCAGATTATACATCAAAGATTTCTCCATTTAAGCGAACACTGTGCTAATTAATAGTGGTGCATAATTAGTCGTATAATTAGCGGCGGTTTCATATTTGTTTAATTTATAGCTATGTAGGTAGTAATTACAATGCATTTTAAATGCTCTTAAATGTTCTTAAAAACTATTTTTACTTTACTCTGTTATAAATATTAAACTCCTTCAATAATTAAGTGCAATAGGTATATACTGCCCGCTAAAATATTAATAAAATTTGTTATAATAAAACAATTTAAATTCTACTTTGAAATATATACGAAACTCTTGAAATTAATATTGTTTTAATTATTCAATTTTAATGATTGAAAGTGTCCTCATGAATTAGATTTATTTTTGAGTGTCAGTTGAAGTGTCAATATTCATATTCACATATATATTTATATTTTTATAAATTATAAATATAAATAAGCGGTTCTTAAATTTTATTTGGAAAACGGACATATAAAAAAGGCAGAAAGAAACTATACTACTGTTCAGCCTGCAGGTACAAACTAGCAAAAATTATGCAAACCGTGCAAACTATATGAACAAGTGAACCAGGAAACTAAATATTAATTTACCACAAAAAATAGATATCCTTAATTCAATTTCTTTATAAAAAATACATAAATCGTTAAACAATTTTATTTTTTGATTTATTACAATTTTATTCAGTCATCAAAAATGAGTAAATATGATACGTTTTGTATTTTGTTCCTTATCTTTGCAGCGTACTTGCAATCCTTAAAAAGATGTCCTCAAAGACCAAAAACTGCTCCGTGTGTCACTTCAAATGACAGAAAAAGCATTTCTGATAATCTGGCAACCATAACCTTTGACATGGAATGCACTGTAAGGGAAAAATATAATGTTAACTTTACTTAATAATAGCGTCCTTAATTCTTGATATTTTCAAAACTCTGCGCAGGATATTCAGCACAGCGACTTCACCAAGGAAGATCTTGAATATATGCGACCAGGATTCTGGAAGCGCTTTGGAAAAAGATTAAAACCTGGTAAATGTTTTTAAACTTATAAATGGTAAACTTATTGTACTAAATTAATTGCTAATTTTTCCAAACGAAAATATAGATTATAATATGTTATATTTTTAGCATGCGATAGTTTTATCACTACGCAATCATAATTTGTTTCATTATAAATCTGCTAAAATTAGTAAAATAATGTGAATAAATAAGAATGCACGTTTAGAAAATTTTGCAAATGCCTATAAATAAGAGAAATATATTTAGCAAAGACATGCAATAGGAAAAAAAATAAAATATTTATAGTTACATGCAACATAACTTTAAATTCATTGGACCGTCATGCTCCGGTTAAAATGCTAAAAATTTGATTCTCTATATACCCATCTCGTGCGTTACTTTGCTACCTTAAGATTACGCAATTCGATTTATCTTAAAATCTTCAAATTCGTGAATCAAAATATGTAATTTATATGTGATTTTCTCAAAGTTTGATTCAGAAACATTAATACATTACTAATCATTCTAACATGTCTTTACCTAGTACCTCCTCCAACCCCTCCAACTCCACCAAGTCCCCAAATAAAACGACCTTCCGATGAGTTTCTGCGGAGAATATCTTCAGCACAAAGTCGCAAACCGTCTCCCTGTCACGCTCAGGTTTGTGACGCACGGTAGGAGACTATATAATTTGTTCTTAATGTGATTAACACTCATTTTAAAGTTTATTTATATTTAAATACAGAAGGTATATAAATTTAAAAATGCCATCTGAACAGACTAATTCAACAATAAAGTTGACAATGATCAAAATTTTGAAAAACAATTTACCACATTAGAAAATGCGTAAAAAATAGTCGAGATGGTTTCCGAGGAGTTAGAAGCAGCAACCATTCTACTTGGTTCAAAGAGGTCTTTGGCACAGAGTCCATCACTGATCGGAAATATAACATCATCCTCTACCAATTGCGAACGGGAAAAGTCATAGGAAAAAAGAGGACCCGTACTGTAAAGATTACAACGTTACATGCATAGACTCGGCCGAACACATCCTCCTATAATTCCCGAGATAAAATTAAACATTCATGTTTATGGAATAATAAAAATATTTGAAACGGTGACATTTTAACAATTAAATTAAAAATGTATTTTATCCTTTGCCTCTTTGACACGTTCCGACGTGTATTAAACATTAGTTTATTTTATTTTCTTATCTTATCATGGTTACTGATTAATTATTTTCTGATATTTTAAATTAAATATTTTTATTTACAATATTTTATCACGTTTACTAAAGAAAACAATTAAAATATCGAATAATACATGTATATTGTAATTTTGTTTTATTTAATATTATCCCAAATTCTGGCGCTATTTACTTGGAGAATGGCGAATGTTGGCCCCCCTGTCATACTTTAGAACCTTAAAATTTGTTATCAATAGAAAATATGGAGTGATATGTATGCTCTTAGGAAATGCTGCCAACGCATTCTAATTATTTACATTAATTGATCCATTTCAGATCTTTTGGCGCTGAATCAATCGTCGGTAACATCAATCAAAAACGCATCACTTCCGCTAAATCAGACAATCCGGTATGACTGAGCACTTTTATGGAGCTTTTGTTAAAACAAACATACAATATATTTAATTATATACATCTATATAGACACTTCTGGATTTTATAATACCGTCGGAATATGGTTCACTGTAGGCAGATTTAATATTTACAAGTAGTGTACGTTTTAATTTGCTCACAAAAATTCATATAATGACGGACAAAATTTTAAATATAACTTTTAGAATAATTTTTGAGTATTTTATTTATATCGTAATTATTTGTATATGATTATATGGCGTAAAACTGAACATTAATTAATACATATTGAAATTATATATCGTTTAACTATTAAATTTTAACCAATTTATTTTCGTACATTAATATGTTTTGTAACTTTTCAAAAGAATAAATATTTAGGAATAATTTCATATCCTTGTAATATTCCTTACCTAGTGATAAAAAACGCAAAAAATATATGTTAAAACACTTAATCTAGTCTTTTTAATTTGAAATACAATTACAAGTATTTTGATTTTTATCGCAATTTCAACTAGGCCAATATAATCAATAATTATTAGTTTTAAGTATGTAATTCTTAAATATTAAATAATTCCTTTTTGTCAGTCACGGAAAAATTCAACCCCATCAGAAAGTCCTTCGAGTAGTTCTGATAATAAAGCTACATTAAGACGACCCCACATCAGATCGAAATCCGCTGGACCCCCCCGAATGCTTCAACTGCGTGGACTCCCCAAGTGGAAGCCACCCCCAGCTCCAAGTCCTGAAGACCCCAAACCTCCAACTCCCTTGGACAGAAAAACAGTTCTTAGTCGTTATCTGGGTCAGGCCCTTATCACCAGGCGAGCGTTGCCATTGGTTATTGAAGGTCGGCAGGGTTTTAATGTATAGATACGGACTTCATACACAATATTGAATTCATTTATTAATATAGTGGAGTATTAATGTTCAATTATGTTTATGTTTAAATTTTGTAGAAATTATTTTTGTATTACAATTTATATTATTATAGTGTTAAATATACGAGTATATCAGATCAAAAAAAGAAATCATGTTTTTATTCACTTATTTAGACTATTGGACACCTAACCATATTTATATATCCCAATTACTATAATAATTTAATATAGAACATTTTAAAAATAAGTTTTCTTTAAGATAGATGGCCATAAAAATGCTAAATTAAGAAATACATTGTTATAAACACAGCTGGGCTATTTAAAATAAAAAAAGAGTAATTTTAGCAAGAAAATAATATTAATATAATAGTAATTATAAAATATACATTTATGAACAAATTATGCATATACAGAGAATACAGATCACATAAATAAAAATGAATAATAAGTAGAAACACTTTATAGAGATCATTTAATTTATTTATATGCAAACATAATCTTACTTGTGAAAATTATTGTTGTTAAATACGTAGGAATACGTTCCAAATTACAAAAAATCGGTTGAATTTGGACACCTCAACATTGAATAAAATATTTTAAAAATCGGATTTATTTGTTATGATTGAACAAAAAAATATTTTAGCTTCCAACTTTACAATATTCCTATGAGAAAATACTTATAATTACATGAGATATGCAGTCTGTCAAAGATTGAATATCAATAATTTAAAAGAACTTTTTCTATGTACACAACCAGATGCGATTTGATAAATAATAATAACACGGGAACTTGCAAAGATAATAAAAATAACTTCACAACACATTTATACCCAGTAGATTCTAATTTAACAAAATTACAATGCATGAAAGTTGGGTAAAGAAACTTAATAAACACAATTACTCTAGACTTAACGAATAAAAAGTAACAATTTTAAAGTAACAAATGTAACCATCAATTAACAATCCTGATGGTCTCAATAAAAATATCTTAATTTTAACACTTTTAAAAACATTTATCTTTTGAAGTCTTTCTATAAAATATCGATTACAGTTTCAATCAATAATACACTCTATAGTGATTCAAATATATCAAGTATAAATTCTAATTTTACAACTGATTTAACAGATTAAAATAGTTTAAAATAAATAAAAGATACAGTTTAGAAATTAAAATAAAAGTTATGTATTCACACTCACGGTAGATTACAAAAGACAATGACATTTATATTACACATGAAATATACCTAAAAATAACAATCAAATAAATAAAAGGTGCTTCTAAGGAATCAAAATAAACAACATTGTAAGAAAATTAAAATAAAGAATAAAGGATGTTCTTTACTCCAAAACAATTAAAATAATAAACAAGAAAGAGTTATTATATTACAAAATGTTGTAAACGTGCTTCACTCAATATTGAATAAATATTAAAACAGTTTATACTGTGCAAGCATACAAAATATACCTTTTAATGGAAATATCAAATATAAACTCGAAACTAGCTCGTCACCTCAGGACAAAGATTCGACGGAAGTTTATAAAATGTTACAATGGAATCGTTGAACAATAAGCAGGTAATTGGACAGTCGCTAGACCCAGTGACGCTTGGTGTCCAGGATAATTTTGTCATTGGTTGGCACAAACTGTAGGCTGCCCGCTCTAGCTCGGCCCACGCAACAGATCGGCCGAGATTGCTGCACATTGGCGGGCACGAATCGGGGATCTGTCGGGACGATATCATAGCTGGGACCTCCGGATAGCCGGGCTGCAACACCCAACGACGACTCGCTGCTCGT
The DNA here is from genome assembly GCA_034780395.1 of Vannuccia rotundouncinata. NCBI lineage: Eukaryota > Metazoa > Platyhelminthes > Proseriata > Coelogynoporidae > Vannuccia > Vannuccia rotundouncinata. Next base: position 37,748 of record JAUZNC010057951.1, on the reverse strand, counting down.
CATCACCCCACGAGGATGAACTGGACGTCCAGCCCGGCTGTCCAGAGGCGGGTGATACCGGCGCCAACAGATCAACGCAATCGCGACCACAATGAGCAGCACGATGCCGCCAATGCAGCAAACCGTGACGATGAACATGGTCGCGTTGCCCGGATGCAGCAACTCGAAGCCCTGCTCCTCCTCGGAACCATCGCTGCCCCGGGAGCTATCGGGCCGGGTTCCCCGCGATGGTCCCGAGGTTCGAGACCTCTTGTAGACGATGTTGAGCGCGAAGCGGCCCGCAGCGGGCTGGCTGCGGGTACCCGCGGTAAGGGTGAAGGAGATGACCTCCTCTACGGAGGGCTCCTGGACATATGGGAAGGAGTAGGCCTCGTAGAGGAGAAGGCCCTTGTCCACCTCGTCCTGGGTGAACCAGAAGGGCACCTGGCTGTACAGCGCGTTCCTGGGATTGTCCTTGAGCGGCAGGACGTAGAGCCGGCCGTACGTGGTGCTGGCGGTGAGCGTGAAGTTGGGCACGACACCGGTGCGCGTCTGTAGCAGGGCCGCGGAGAGGTAGTGAGAGGACACGGTGGTGACACGACCCGCGGGTACGGCTAGGGGGCGTGTGTTGAGCAGCGGAGCCACCGAGATAGTCCCGCGGATGTTGGGGATCTGCTGGGAGCCGGCGTAAACGGTGCAGATGAAGTGGTCGGCGGAGGCGTTGATCTGGATCTGGTGGTAGCGGATGACGTTGGAGACGACGTCCTTCATGGAGAAGTTGTCTGTGGGGAGGAGGTCTTTGATGATGTGCCCGTGGGCTGGAAGTTGCGTCACGTTGAAGTGGATTGGCAGGTTGTTGTCATTCTTCACCGAGGCGTTGATCGTATCGATTCCGATGACCGTGTAGAGGTCCCCTTGTAATACAGTCATCGGCTGCACGTAAGCGTAGAGGCTCACCGGGAGCACTGAGAACGTGATCGATTTTGTGACGGAGGTGTGCGCGCCATCAGTCAACTTGACCTGGCAGAGGTCCCGGTTGGACCTGGCTGTGTTCTGATAGGCGAGGAAACCAGCCAGCACATCGGCCTGACTAAATCGGCAACCTTTGAGACAGATGGTCGACTTATCTCCATTGGAGAGGGTCAACTCCCCGAATTCTGGGCTCTGGAGGAGAGTGTAAACCAGTCTTGACGGAGGAGTGTCTCGGTCCGTGGCATTTAGGTGGTCTACACTGAGGACAATGGAACCAGTTTCCACCACGGGAATGTCCTGCAGTACGGTCACAAAGAATGGCTCATCGTTCACCGGAACAATGCGAATATCAAAGGAAGCGTTCTGCGCAAAGCCACGCAGCTTGGCCAGCGGGGCGAAAGCCACCTGAAAATCGATGGCGTCATTGGTGGTGTCCGAGTTGTCATGCTGGTAGACCAAACCACCGGCCCGGAGGTCCTTGTGAGAAATGTGCTGGCCAATCAGAGCCGGCTTCGAGTAAACCGTAAGCACACCATGATCCGGCAGGCGAGCGAGCACGAACCGAATGAGGTTGAAGTGGACCCTCTGATTGGTCAGATAGGTCTCCATGGGCTCTGCATTCCAGTTCTTATAGTGGATTATGGCCTTATCTCCTTCGGCAATCTCGAAGGGACGCAGTTGGATCACTCGAGCTTGATTATATCGATTGATACAGGAGTACCCAATCGATACCGGTAGCTGGATCTGGTGGACATCCGAGGGCGGAACGGTTATCAGCTGCAAATCGATATTGTCACCGAGATTCTCTGTGACGTCAGAGAATTTAGCGATGCCGCCTGTGTGCTGATAGGCTACTTGGGAGTTGTTGACTTCCAGTTGGGTGAAAGAGTTGAGAGCAGAGTGGCCGGTAGCAGTGCCGTTTTTGTCCACTCTTGTGAACTGTCCAACTCTAGGTTGTCGAATGATTCGATACTCCACCTGTAGGTAACAAGGAAAGAGTTGAAATAAACCAACTAACCAAATCTAACTACATTTTAAAGTAAACATAGAATGCTTGGGTTGTACATTTTAAAAGAGAGTCCGAGGGTGGGCTCGAACCTGCTCCGAAAAAACACCCTCGGCTTCGCAAACCAGCGTCTTTACCACTCTGCCAACCATCCTTTACAATTAATAATTTAAAATTATAATTTAAAATTTTGAAATATTAATTCAGTAATTGCTTACATTGACTAGATTGTTTGGATCATTGGTGACGGTAAGCAATGTCGCCGATGAGAGCAGCATGAGCCCTCCTGGAAAGACTTCTATCATTGCCGTGTGCAGGGTCCGTGCTACCAAGCGCTGAGGTGTGAAAATGAAACGGAACTCTTGCGTTACCACCGAACCGGCTGAGAGAGTGAAAGTGAAGCCGATAGTTGGGCTGCCTTGCGAATTACCTGAACAAAGAGATGGAATGTGGTATTCGAAGATAATAATTAGCATTCAACGGTTACGTAATTGAATCCTAGTTGCAAATAAGGCTTAATAGTTGTAATATGCGGAGCATTATATTATTCTATACAATATAGTATATAAAAGATTAATACTACTGATTATTAGATTAGTATAATATCGAAAAATGCTGATGGTACATTTTCAAAGAAATTTTTATTGAAATTCAATCGAAGAAGCGATTTAAAAAACTATAGAAGTATTCTGAAATTGAAATGATACATTAATTACACTATTTATATTTGTTTTAGTAGTATAGGTAATATATAAAATAAATAATAAAAAAGAACCTTATTTTTCATTTATGTCATAAAAATAGTATTTGTTTAATTTAAATTTACATTTACACAATAGACGAGCAATGATGTTGAAAACAATTTTTATATGAATAATTATAGTAGAAATGAATTGCGATAAAACAATTCTGAATTATAATTTTCATTACAGTCTACACAAGAGTAGCACACAAGTAAAGCTCAACTTCTGAATGGGAAATTAATCCCCATTGATCACCTAAGTTTGACCTCAGTAGAACAACAACTGCAGCTGATCTTCAATTAATCTTTGAAATTGATTGATTAATGATCCAAGAATATTCACAACATCTCTTAAATTAAATTTCAGCTCAATCAAAAATGTTCTTCTATGAATATTTGCAAAGTTCGTCAAGAACTGTTTTCTAAGATATTTAAAGCACCTGAAGATAATCGCTAAACGATTAAAACCATTAAGCATCGAACATAACAATAAAAATCGGAAGGCTTTACAGATAAAACGGGTTTACTGTAATCTCTAGTTCAATACTAAATGAACAACTTCTTTGCCATAATTTATATTTCATTAAAATCAAATATAATCAATAAAATATCCATATTTTATAAAACATTACGCCTTTATCATGAACCATATATATATATATATATATATATACTACTGTCTGTCTACCATTAATCATTTTTATACTTGAATAAGGACATTAAACTTGAACAAGGACGTCTTAAAAACTATAAAACCATTTTTTAATATCCGTATAAGTAGTAATTACATAAATAAATATTTAAACTATAATGGTTTGTTCAAAATTTTACCGACAAATATGAATTGATATTCGAGAATAGCAGACACGATAATAATATAAACGAGTGTCTAACGATGTATTATCATGCACAATTTTTTAGTTTAAAATCGCACTAAAAACGCTTAAGATAGTACGTATCTGGTGCAATATTCAACTTGTCTTTCAAAATGTCCTTAATTATGTTTAATATTACAGGAAATCACGGTAATTGTATTATATGGACAGTCCTCCCACGCTACTAAAAAATATTTTATTTATGTTTCAGATGAATTTTGGGGTTTTTGAACAAATTCATGTACATTTATTTTTGTTATAGGTTAGTATAGAGGCCAGTATGGATTAAAATCGAATCAAAAAATTAATCTAAACAAGTTGAAAATACTCTAAAATATAAATTAATTTATTATTTTTGTGATTTTACATAATATTTATAACAGCGTGCGAAATTGTCTGAGCCATAATTATATTATACAGTATAAAGGAATATCGATTTGTCTGTGGTGTTAGAAATTACAATTATAGAAATAGAATTAGTTATCTAAAAGCGTGCGCTGTGCTATGAATTGAAATATCCACTCATGTATTGAATAAAATGCCCCGAAAGTGTATTTTTTGGTTGTCGTTGAACTGGACATAAAGATGAGGTGAATAAAGACACAACAGTCTGCAGATTTGCAAAAACAATAAAAACAAGATTGTTTAAAACTCAGGAGTAATTCATTGTGTAACAAATTTTCTGTTTAGGTACTACATTTAATTCGACTAACATTTAAACCTTTTTATTTCCTTATAAGATCCCCAGGCAAGAAAATAAAAAAGGTGTTCACGCCGTTCCCACAACAATATTCACAACTGTTCCTACAACTGCATTCCCTTCACATTCAATTCTAGGTCAACTAAACGGAGTGATACTGATCTGTCCTTTGAGAAATGTGCATTATACTTCCAGATGAACTTCAAGCTTTGTGTCGGATTCTCTTGAGATTTACTTAGGATAAAATTAGATAATAACATTAGATAATAAAGTTAGATAATTAGATTATCGTCATTGATAATATTAGAGAAGTTATTCTACTTTCCAATTATATGATTTACAAGTAATACTATCACATACTGGCTATTTAAAATAAAAGAGTAATACAAATGTTTTGAACTTAGAATTGCAATCTATCGAGAGATCATTTAATTTCCACACGTTATTTAGATTTTCCAAACATAATTCAAAAGATCTATTAATAATATGAAGAACAAAAATTTTATCTGTCTATTAATAGGACACAATAATTGTATCTATACGATATATTTAAAACTTACAAAAATAAAATTGTGGTACACTCTTCAATATATGTTTGGTCAGTTAATTTTCAGGCGTAATTAAAAATATAATATGTAACTTAGCCACGCTAGTCTTTTTAAAACAGTAAATATCCAATATCTGATATTTTAGTTTAGAGGCGAATTAACACCCTACCTCTTGCATATAAAGATGGTACATGTTGAAAATGTTTATATACCTCATTAAAACCCACTTTTAAGTTAAAACATCTCTAAAAGGTGTCCACAATAATTTCACATATAGGAAGCAAAGTAACATTTTAGAGCTGGTGTATAGAACCGAATTATAGCGCTTTTTCATGGTTCTTTTCTAAAATATATTCTAGTCTTTGATTTCCGTGATTAGTACGTCTGGTTATCAGCATTAAAAAACCTCTTAAAACTGTTTAATTACTTAATTTTTAGTATATATATAAATTTCCAACGTTTAAAACTTTATATATAGCAAATTAAATGATTTAGGAAAACGTTACCTAATTGTAATATTGGCAACGTTGAATACATTTAATTCTCAACACTGATATATAGTATAACATTAATTATTCAAAATTCTTTAAAACTATATACACACCAACCGGCAATAACACTATAATACACACTTCCAAAATAGCAAAATTAGTGTCCTGCAGTGACCAGCGATAATTTATTTCATCACAATTTGAAGGAATGTAAAGATGACATTAGACAACCAATTAGACAAGCCAGCTTGTTTTACCACACTGACATTTGCCACTCAGCAGGGCTCTAATTCTCTGATGACGAGTCCAGATTAGCAGACCCAAAGTTGACATTCTCTCCCGCAGGAAGGCAGCTATAGCATTCATGGCATACCTACTTGATACAGAGAAGGTATAACCTGCAGGACTTGTGTCTATTAAAAAACTTTCCACACAACCCTTCAAACATTGTTCTAATTAACGAAAGAGGTACCTCTTCTTCTTCTAATACACGGCGCGAGAGATCTCATAGCGCGTCACCAAGAAGGATGAAATCCACAAGGATTCTACCGTCCCTGAAGGTGTCCTCCTCCAGAGTTCCACCTTCAAGTCTCCGCACTCTATAAGGACTGCATCACCATCTGCAGGACAACGCATTGCGGCATTTGTTGTCAACTGTCTCATTCGCTCTCAGGATTCCTAGATACCCTCTTGAGGCCGGCCCTTTCTGAATCTACGCTGGTGGTATAAGATTCTCTGCTCCTTACTGAGACCCTTCATAGCTTTATCGTTGGCACTGGCGCCTTCGCCGACTTCCCAAAACCACGACACGCTTCCAAGGCTTCCTGAGTTAGCTTTCCTGACTGCCGATCTAGCTGGTTCCTCTTTCATTCTGGCTCTAGTGAAGAATTGGTTCTTGATTGCCGTTAAAGAAACACAGGCCTTCGGCCGCAAGTTTATCGGCGTGACCGGACACCCACTGGAGATCGAGTCTCTTGTACTTAGAGGTGATATTTAAGTCTTTCCAGGTGTTGTTGAGTGTTCTTTCTTTGACTCATCGTGGCCCTCCTGATAGCTCTCAAGCAGGCTTTTGTTGTCACAGAGAATCCTGATAGTTTGGCCATCTTCTCTCTTTTCCTTATCTCCGCCAGAGCTTCTTCCATCGCTGCTGCTTCGGTCTGCATGCTCGTACATAATTTGAGGTACCCCTTCCTACTGACCCATCGGTCCAGACTGTGATGTCTGCCTTGTCCAAGGTGTTAACAGACTCTAAAACTGCCTGTGTCTGATTTCCTGGTGTTTGTTGCAAGTTTGTGGTAATCTTGAGTTTGTCATTTCGAACCTCGAATGTTTCCACATCTGCGGCAATAATCCCTTCTTCTCTCGGGAATTCGTCCCACTGATTCGAGTCTCAACTTGCCTGTTCTAGGCCCTTTGGTGAGTCTAGCTGCCTCCTTCAGCAACCTTCTTATCCGGGTGGTCTCCATCTAATCTGAGGTATATATCTCTGTGCTCCTCGGCACGCGCTTTAGCTCTGTTCCTCCACGAAAGGGTCACTAAGTTGCTTGTGTCCTACGACACACCAAGTACTGCCTGGATCCTTTCAAGTCTTGAAATAGCAGATTGGATATTAAAGCATAGCTTTTAAAATACATAATTTATTGATTCTAAAATTATATAGATTAATACAGTATTAAAATGATGAGTCTACAAATAGGAATTGTTCGGCCTTCTATTGTCGTTAATAGATAAATGATAAAAGGGTTCCATTTGGGTATTTTACTCTGCAGAAAACAACCATTGACAAGATAGCGATATAAATAAAATATAAAATAAATAAATATAAATAATTATCGAATTTTTATTAACCCATCTGTAAATAAAATATTTTTTTTTAATTAATATATGTTACGATTTTTTGCGAAATGTTATATATACAAATTTCGATACTATAGTCGAAGCAATATTAACTAAAAATGGTATCACATTTCACTTAGTGTGAATATGTTATATTAATAAAAAAAATATTTCATATGCATTTTGCTAATAATTCGTCTTAGTTCATTCAAATGTATCCAAAATAGTTTTTTTGGTGGGAATTGAATTCGTGTTCCTTTATATATAATAACCGTACAAAACAGGTAATGCGGAATATGGAAAAATGCGCACAGACACAAGAAAATCAATAACATTAAAAATAGTCTTTTACTTTGATGTCCACGCAACGATTAATACCTCTAAAACTATTTCGGCAAAACTTTTGTCAGGTTTAAGAAAGCAATAGGAACAATATGATTAATTAAACATTTAATTATTCGGCTGGCTTGTTCGTTTATGCATGTTTTTTATGAATTTAAGACGCTTCCGCATGTCCTCTGATGGATAAACAATAAGCTATAATACAACCCCTTGGCTGTTGGTATAAGTGAATTCAGAATTGACATAAAAAGAATACACGGCGGTATTTTGGAGGTCCGAATGCTGGAGAATCGATCAAAAATAACTAACCTTTTAACTTATTCAAAAAGTTTGTGTTTAAAAATTCTACAGTTTCTACTTTAAATTATTATGAAATATCCAAATTTAATCAATTTATTTTTAACATAGTTTTAACCCACAGCCAACTCGTTAAATATTAATTCCTTTTTCCACAACTGCGTCTTTGAAGTTGCCAAAACCCTATTTCCTAACAAAATATTCTCACTAAAAATTGTTACCCACACAAATACACATAAAATAAGTAAATTAAAAGAATTATACCAGCATAAAATGAATAAATCGGGCTGCATATCGCCTGATCAATGTCAGGCCAGCCTACCGTTATGGATCAGCATAATTTTCTTCTGGTTGATGTCATTCTGTGAGAAGCGGTCAACCTTTCGTTTGTTGGTCCTCGTATCAATGAGATAGCCTTCGGGGTTGGATAGGATGTTGTATACGATGGAGCCTGCCGGGATGTGACGGAGAAGAGAGGAGAGATAATGTCTTGTGACTGAGGAGCTGGGAGATGAGACTTGGCGGCTAACTTGACTTGACTGTTGACTTTAATTCAATTGAAGTTGAGTCAAAGGAATATGCTCGGCTTTTATATGTAATGTTGGTAAAGGTGGGCATAGCGAATGGGAAAGGGGAAGATATCAGGAGAGGTCTCTTTAATGTCGGTTTTGAGGGATTCAGAGATGAGTTTCACATGTATGGAGACTGGACTACTTTTGATCTTGATTATTGCATTATAACTAAGAGGATTATCGGGCCTGCAAGTTCACTCAATGACTGACAATAAAGTGCCGAATCAAAGGGCTGGCAACCGAACGGGAAAATAACAGATTTTCGGTAAGTAAATTTAGGATTAGATTATAGGTTGAAAATAGAGGCACAATAAACAGAATTATACATTTATTTATATTAAAATGAATGTTTGAATAAAGCAATACCTCCCAAAAATATTGAATGATTACTCGATAAAATGATAATTTGTGAACAAATTAAGTTAAACAGAATTATATAAAAATGATAATATTAATGATGCTATTGTAAAGAAAATGAAATCCAGACTTATCTAAAGTGAAACACTAAAAATAAAGTGGAAATAGATATTACAATATTTGAAAACATACTTACAATATTGGGAAATATTTGAGTTCCTGTTTAGTTAATAAATAAAATAATAACAGGCAATTAATTAACAAATAAAAATCTGTAAAAAATAAAAGATCAGTAAAATTTATTTTAAATTAACTTTTCTTTAAATTGAATTTTATTTAATAGTGTTGTTTAAATTTGTCGATCCCGAAGATTCCTCAAAAAAGAAGACTGGTCAAAACAACAACAATTGCTTCTCACCTGGATCAACAGCCACACTGGTCAACAGAACAACAATTGCTTCTCACCTGGATCAACAGCCA
>JAUZNC010057951.1:0-23622 GCA_034780395.1 Vannuccia rotundouncinata | reverse complement strand
GTTATCTGAAAGCGTGCGCTGTGTTATGAATTGAAATATCCACTCATGTATTGAATAAAATGCCCCGAAAGTGTATTTATTATTTTGGTTGTCGTTGAACTGGAGATAAAGATGAGGTGAATAAAGATTTTACATTCTGCCGATTTCCAAAACAATAATAACAAGATTGTTTAAAACTCAGGATTAATTCGGTGTGTAACAAATTTTCTGCTTATGTACTGCATTTATTCCAACTAACATTTAAACAATTAGGGGTCGCGTGAACACTTTTTTTATTTCCCTATCTGGGGATCTTATAATTCGATACCTAAAAACGTTATACGTTCGTCTAAAATTCTATTGTTTTGGTGTAAATCCATTTCACACCGACAATTGGTTGAAAATCGCACGTAGAAGGTGTGTTACACTTTTCGAATTATCAAATTAAAAATTCAACTCAGCTCACTTATGAAATTGGTAATTACGCAGGCCAACATTTGACCCAGTTGTGAAGTTTTGTTGGACAGAGGATGAAGCCAATAATTAATTAACTATATAACAATTAGTTAAATGCAAATTCATCGCGATTAGAATTCATTGGAATTAATTCTAAAATTGTTCTTTTAAAAATACTCTGTGGAAAAGCGGAGGCAAAACGTGCCTTGATTTGTAATCCAATTTAGATCAATGTGGTCGTTTAGAATAAGTTGTATATATTTATTCTTTGAATTAAATGTGAAAACCGAATTAAGCAAAGTCTGTGGTACTCGATAATGCGCCAACGACTTTACATAAATAATTCATCTGAGATCGAAGCTGTAGTATATAAAGTGAATATAAAGTTGAGTAGTAGAGAAGGCGGAGGTCTAACCCACACAAAGGCATCTTTGATCAAACAAAAACTAAATAATGAATAAATTATTGAACCATTTGAATGGCACCTTGATGATGACATTGACCTCCTGGGAGATGTTCCCCTTGTGCTTGTAGAGAACTTGGCCGTTGAGAACGTCTCGATAGGAGAACCTGTCCAGACTTTTGTTCGTCCTGATTTGGAGAAGTGTTAAAAAGGGTCATCAATGGATGGAGGAAAAGAAAACATAATAAAAAATCGTCTATTCATAATTAGAAATTCTTTTATTGGAAATTTTGACAGATCGCGTTTTCATGTGTTTAGTAGTCAGTAAAATATCTATGAAACCAGCCTAATAAGCATCTTATCGACATTTCGTTATCGACAATTCGTAATTAACAACATTATCTCACCGACTGGAGTAGAGTCTGCCCTGGTCCGGGCGCTGGACCACATCGAATCGAACAGCCTCGTAGTTGTTCCTCTGAACACGCTCGGCAAGAGTGAGTTGTGCTCGCCGAAGAGATAGGGGGTCTCCGGATGTCCCCGTCATGTTCCGCCACTGTAAGAGAGGTTATGTATGCGTGTGGGGGGCGAACATGTTTATAAAACAGCAAAAAAATGAATTGAATAGAGAGCTAGTTATAAGTAAATAAAAACCGGTTTGTATTAATTTTGATGTTTACACCATTTTACTAAATTGTATACAGCTACTGAACTTTAAAGTAATTAAGAGGAAAGTGAAATGGTTTCATCAAGTAGATAAAATTGCACTATTTTAGTAGACTATTGCAAAATTTCAGAAACGAATACCGCTGAGCTTTTGAAGGTGTTAAAAAGGGTCTGAATTAAAGGTTATTCCAGAATGTCATACATTTTTTATCTAGTATGTGTATTCTATGCATCGAATTGATATTAGCTGTATAAACATATTAATTTCTATTGATAAACTTCACACCACAATGCATGTCGTTATTCTAAAAGGTTAAACATTATTGCATCGAAAAGTACTATAAACTATATCGTGATTTATCGGCATCTAAGACAAATAAAACATTAGTATATCAATTAATCTCCTATGTTTGTACATCTACTATGAAATGGTGTTAGGTGCGTTATTTGAAAATGCCCGAAGGCTAATTATATATTCAGGAACGAAAAACAAGCAATGAATGGTTTTTAAATCAATATGTTGATGAACACTTTAATCGCCTAGCAGGTAGGCATTTATATATTTACTGGTGGATAAGTAGCACGCGCAGTATAAACAATTTTGGGAAAACTTGGACAATAATTATCAATCCATATTGTTTATAAAACAACAAATTATCTATGACGGGTGGAATTAAATTCAAATCGATTGCATTTGAATATATAGTCTAGACACAAAGATTATTGTTGAGACAAGAAACACTCTGAATTGTAGGTACGTTCTTAAATAAATTGACTTATCGGGAGAATGACAAATGTCTCGCTTAAATACCATAAATTTGTTAATTTTACAAACAGGTTATCAATATAGACCAGACCATTTAATGCTTTGGTCTCAACATTTAGATAAAATATTTTTAAAATGAACAAAATGCACTGCAAATAAGAACAAATACCTCAACTTATAACACACATTTATGAAAACTAACTTCTATAACTTTATGAGACCCTAAACTTTTATTACGTATATTTAGGTTTTATAAAACCGTTCAATTGAACCGATTAGCTTTTAATATCTGTTTTTAATACTATTTATATAATCAAATGTCATAATCAAATATCAATTCAACAAATATAGTGTCGCATTCGTTTTAAATGTTAACATTTCTGTAATCTACGTTATTGATAAAATGTCACTTAGTTTCTAAATTTATTTTATTATTAGTACTATATACCGTAAAGTGTTGCAGTAAAGTAACAAAAATTATCAAGTTGTCATGCCTTATCAAATAGTGTCACCTTATATGGTTGAGACAGAAATTGGCTAAAATTTTCTTCTCTAACTTTTCAACAATATCTATTTTTCAACAATGATACATTATTCTGAAGGAAACTTTGATCTCTTGTATTCACTTATATAATTATATGATAGGATAAACGTAATAATCCTAATTTGTTTCCGATTTGCTTTCGTTTTGGCCCAGAACTAAGAAAAGGAAGAACTTCAAATCGGTGTATGTTCCATTGAAATAAAAATAAACGTTAGCCACATGTTAATCCGGTCTGAAATAGTGGAAATGGGCAGCAGTCATTGTATAAATTGTATCATTTATCTCACCTGGTACAAAAACAGATATAAAGAATGTACTTTAAAAAGTGTCTTTGAATTGATCGAAACTACCTAACTACTTCAATATTCCTACTTTTATTAATAATTATTACAATATTGAAAATGCCTAATAATAATTAAAGTCACAAAAGCCTGGGGATTGTCTGTATATATTTAATAAAACATACATGTATATAACTAACATGATAATTAATCAGTAAGAGTACGCGTTCGGTATAGGTAAGCAACAGGGTCAATTATCACTCAGAAATTAACTTCATTAACTGGAACACCAACTGCTAAGGTTTCCCACTAATAACGACTAAAGGAGTTAAATGACCAGAGTGTAATTGCTTGGTTGTTTTACGTAGCTAATAAGCGGGTAATTAAATTCGCAGAAAACATGAGTTATAGAGGTACTATAAAGAGTAAAATTTACAGACTTTTATGCATTTTTATCATTGTCTAAGTTGTCTGAGTTATAAATATCCAATAAGAAAACTAAATCCAATTCAAAACACGTCATATTATTATTTACCATTAATTTTATATGCCAGAAAATAAAATGTACATACATGTAAATCATTCAAATTAAAACTCTTTATCCAAAAACAGTTATACGTTCATGATTATTTTAGATCCGTTCATGCACATACAATATTCGTTAAAATAATTTCAACTTCCGTGTTCAATATAGAAATTAACAGACAAACGATTTATTTGCCGACATTTTAATGATATTTCAATATCTTCGCTGGGTCAAAATCGCCCGAAAGCCTAGTTTCAGACTATATTGTCGGGGAGAAAGTTAATTTCAAAGATAATATACCCCCGGAGTGTTGAACATGTTGGACATATTAATGGGCAGTTTGTGTCACGAATTCTGTCATTTTATTAAAACTCCTTCGTCAAGTAGAGCTCAAGTATTCGAGCATGGTTGAAACCCATTTCTGCACAATTAGCTCTGGCTGGCTTGAGTTGAAGAGCGCCAGTTAATATAGCCCCTAAATTGGAGTGCTCTGCGAACAGAGGTTGAATGGGTGCGTGCCTGTTGGCATAGGAGAAGTAACAGTTGTGCTAATTCTTACAATATTTTACTATTTTCACTTAAATTTATCATAGGAGGAGCAGTGGGGCTTCATAAATTTAATAACACAAGTGCTTTCCATTTAGGAATCTTTAGATTGACTCCTCTTATAGAATAATAGATTGAGGTTAAAGTAACGTGTAATACTTCCTGATTATATTTCCATGTTGGTGGTGTCGAGTAAGCAAAAATTTACACAAATTTCCTCATTTTTACAAGATAAATACACACTTGAAACCGTAAACATAATTTCTAATTATATGTTTCAATACAAATTAGACCAGAATTTAATCCCAATAAAAATACCATCAATTAATTTTCAAATTATTCAAATTAATAAAAAATTAAATTTACTTAAAATAATAATTGCGAAAATTTCTACAAAATTGGTTAATGAGAATTTGAATAATTAAAAAAATAGCCCTAAAGTTTATTTATCAACTATAGATCACATAAATCAACACAAATATCTTAGAGGTTCTACAATCACCGGGAGGAAGCGGGAAGAGATTCAATGTTACAGCCAGGACAACACCTCATCCCTAACCAAACTCCTAATTATATATCCATACCAGCGTATAAAACAATGGTGCAAAACTTTCGTCCTCCACCCCCCCCCCCCCCCCTTCTGCAAGATAAAATACGATGTTCCATGCCTTCATCAAGCTCAGAAGTTGCTTCTTGGTAATTTATATGCTGCTCTGTTTCGAGTTCATTAATATTTTTTGAATTATAACAACCGCAGACAAAGCCTCTGATGTATCGCTATATCATTAGCCACTATACCTGATAATTTTATAAAAAGAGTGGGGGGGGGGGCTAGAGTTGAGCAAAGCGCCGACACAAGAGGATGAACTTGGCCTCGAGTTGTCATATTTATGAGATTGAAGAATTTTAGAAGGATTTTGGGGATTTCGGAAAAATATTGAAAATGATGTATGCTTGTCACGGAAGTTTTCTCAACCTTTTGTATCGTTGGTGGCTTGTCTTTTGTGCCTATCTATTTAATTATTAAGTCAAAATATTGTTCAACACGTCCCTGTTACAAAAATAATTACATTGTTGGTTACATTTAATACTTGATCCGATACGAAATATATGTGGCATAAGATTGGAGGAGATTACGACCTTTATAGACAGACTTTTATAATTATATCCATGATTTTCAAAATAAGGTCAGACTTTAGTTCATCAGAATACAATGTACGAATAAAGTTTCGTTCTTAGGAGATGACGAAAAAGCAGCCGTTTATACATCCAACTTGCTTCGAATAGTGTCGGAACATGTACAGTATATAAAGGACATCTTTTTTCGGTCACAAATGATTTATGAGAAATAGTGTAGGCGCAAAATTGGCCGCAAACAGCTGTTTAGATATCAATGAACTTAATATTATTTTATATTATGTCAATTTATCATGATTATCTCGAAAGTATACCAGCACAAGAATGCATTAATGCTTCTGAAAAGATTTTCTGTAAAACTTTAAAGACGGAAGTAAAATATGTCTTGATGAGTTTTGTACCTACGCTATTTCTATTGGGATTACATATAAATGTGTATACATAACATAAATATGGAAGTTTACAAGTTGTCTAAACCCAGCGATGGCAGCATAAATTGTGCCTGATTTTAATTATAAAAACTATCAAAAGTTATCGTTGCTAAGCGGAGCATCACCCTGTATAGGCATCGTGGAATCCCACATCAAGATGTAATAGTAATTTCAATACGACGTAAATAATAAACAACACGTCGTGAATGCAGACAACTCTAAAAAAGAACATGACAGTTAAGATTTATTGGAGACAATTCAAGCAGGTAAATATCTAATCAACTTGCCTCATTGGTGATAAAGTCGTTATAAAAAAGGGGTGTTATTTCACTGCTTGATCAGATCTTTTTTGAAATCTCTTTTATTTTAAATAGTTTTAGGCCTTGAAAATATCTATAAGCCAACGTCTGTGTTAATATTTAATAAAACAGCTTTTATTGGCAAATTTTTACTCGATAACAAACAACAGATAATTAGTTCGTAAAGGCAATAAAATAGAATAGAATATCGTATAATTATATAAATGTTAAATTATCAGAAATTCGATCTTAGCAATAATTAAATATAAAAAGAAGACTCCAAAATTCAGGTGCTCCAAAACAACACATGCTTCGTAAGAGAAGTGTGTAGTTACTCTATGATAATTAAGGAATATATTTCACAAGTAAATTATGTTTGTTAAGCTGCATAAAAATCATGTTTAAGAGCATAAAAATTTAGGCCATAAGTATCAAGACTTTAGTGAAATTAGTGTTTTCTGTTTAGTTTAAATGCCAAATAATGGGAAAAAGGTTTTGGTTATGATTAGATTGACCAGAATTATACACCAAAAGTCATCAAATAAAATGAATCTAATAAATAAAAATGTGATGCATAGAAAAATAATTGACAAAATAGTTGAAAAATTCGTATTTTAGATTCAAGTTTTTAAATTAAAATAGTTGAAAAGTTGATTTCGAAATACTTCAGTTATGTCATAAAAAATTATTACATGTTAGAAATGTACACAATTAACGGTCTTCAAAGGACCGATAATTATCCAAAAGCATAACTAGCAAAGAACCGTGTGAGCTAGGGGTTGAACTCACAGTGATAATCAAGTTGGCGGACGCCACATAAAAGTGCAACGTGAAGGGGGAGGTCCTTCGCCCACAGGCAACCAGTTGGAGCTGTACTCTATCATCGAGGAGACTGCTGAGGCCGTCAACCGGACGCTTGGGAAGGTGGCGATAGAACACCCGGCCCAACTGCAGGTCCGCCTGTCGAAACACGGTCACATTGTCCAGTTGGAAGGTGGAAAAGATGAAGATGAGGTATCCTTGTGTGGGAGGCTGGTGAGAAGGCAACAATTATAAGCACAACACAAAGGATTAAACATCCGTTCGATGCCTTACCCGAACTACGTGGAAGAGGAACTGTGCCGAGTTCCCTCGAGCCCCTAAAATGGACGGATCGATGAGCGTTGTGGCTCCAGATTTGGTCACCAACAGTCGACTTCGCTCCACGTCCATGACGCAAGTTGAGCTGGCCCGCGATAGTATCTTCACCATGACGCGAACGCTAGCCTCGATGGCCTGGCTTTCTTCAATCACCTGCAGCTGGAGTATATCCTCCCCCGAGTAGTTGCCGTGATGCCGATAGAAGAGGTTGTACGTGATGACATCGAAGTAGGAGAATTTGGTGGCCCCCTGTGGCCGTTTTTTCGTCTCCAAGACGCCAAACTTGGACGGTTGACTAACTCGCACGACAATTTTACTAGGATCGATGACCATGTTGAGAATGATGTTGAAGAAGAGTGCAGTGGAGCCTCCTTCAGCCACTTCCAAATCGACCGCTTCCTCCACCAGGAAGTATGGGTAAGTGACGTTGACCGTTAGAAAGGTGTGTGCCGTGTGCTCACCATCGGTAACCAGCAGCGATATCTTCACGAGCGGTTGACCCCGGTGAATGTAGCTGACATCTCCCTTGAGTAGGGACTCCTGGGTGAAGAACGTGAGTGGTAGTCGACTTTTAGATGCGACAAACTGTCCATGGTCTATGCCCGATGGGAAGGTCCAGCTGTATTGAAGGTAGTCGTCATTATAGTCAATGTCTGGATCGTGAAACTTGAGCACATAACCATTTAGTGCTACCACGTCGTTGAGGTTGGCGTAGATGGTCTCCCTTGTGACCCTAACCGGGGCGTTGTCGTTCACCAGATTTATCTGAATATCGAAATTGTCGGTCATACTTATGGACCGGTTGGTCTGCACGGAACGGCAGAACACCTTGAACAGGAAGTGGTCTTCTGTGGACTCACTACCATCGTGAGCATAAATCACTGTTTTCCGTGCAAGTTGACGTGACGTGAAGATTGTGACTCCAGATTTAACGACTTCCCCCGGTTCCTTGCTATTGATAAGTTCCAAGCTACCATGGGAACACGGGGACAGAATGCTGAACTCGCAGTTGGAGAAACTCTTCGATTTCACGGTGAGCACCTCGTCCGAAAGCGATGAAATACTGCCTTCCAAAACTGAGGTTAAACCATAGTTAATCAGTTCAAAGTCGGATAACTTTTGCGGCTTATAAAGAATAACGAAATCGTGCGATTCACTTTGGGCGCCAACTACATAAATCTTAAACTCGAAAACGTCCTTCACCTCATTAGTAACAACGCGACGAAATGTGTAATATAGTCGGCCTTGGTTGATATCATCCTGCGTGAATCTTGATTTAAGTCCAAGATACCGTCGTTTTATACTGGATTCCGACAGTAGGAAAACATTTCCATGGCTGGAAACCTTTGTTACTATGTAGATGACTGTACTGGCCGGATCATTGTGGTTAGTAGTGGTGAGCAATCGACTTCGCGTAATACGCTGTTTAGAATTCAACTCTCCGTAAATAATGAGTCGTCGGTTCCGCTTGAGAAAGATATCAACTCGATAGAAGTGTACGAGAAACGTGAGCTCCTCAGAATAACTGCCCTGCGTGGAAATGTTGAAACGGACAGTATCCTTAAATGGGCCCGAGTGTCTTGGCTGCAGAAAGGTTCCCAGATATTTAACTGAATCGGAATCGATATCCTTCTGTGTAAAATTGGTAACCACATTCCATTCCCTTTTAACCGGATCAATGCGCTGGAACACACCATATTTGGGGTGCTCTATCAAAGAAAATATCACCCAACCATCGCCACTGTTAGACTTGTCTAAGTTAGAGGACACACTAAGGTTGTATTGAGACAAAATGGCTTCACCGGTTGGACGCACCCAGAGACCCGTATTACGGCGAACAACTAATGTTAGATTGACCACGTAAAAATCCAACTGAAACTGCTGAGAGTGGGTCAGAGAATCGGAACAAGTTACAGTAAAGCTAGAGGATGTTGCTTCTCGATTCATGTAGACGACACGCCTTCCTTCTACGTCAGCTTGGGTGAAGCTAAAACTCTTTCTACCACTCAAGAGAAAGGTGCCCTTATTTGAGATATTTCTAGGTTTGATACGCCATTCTAGGTTTTCCGATGGCTGATCATTATCTTTACATCTCAAATAGCTCGTGTCAATTTTAATCCTATCATTAATTGTTACAGGAATGCGACTTCCCTTGGGAAATATTATCACTGGGGGATCATTAATACTCGTTATGATAACATGCAGAACAAATGTTTGGCCTGTAAGAAGGGACGGCGTCAACTGCGTCGGCAAACTGTTAACCTCGAGATGAAGCAAAAGTTGATCCGTCACTTCCTCCGAGCCGTCGTGCACGTACTTCACCAAGTTTTGTTGCAATTCAACCAAGGAGAACCTTTTATATTTACTGAGAATAGCGCTTCCAATGCGTAACGAGCCACTGGTTAGCGAGGAGAGAAGTCTAAAGCCTATTTTGCTATCAGTCAAATCGAAGTCCGACGGTCGAAAAGTCAGGTCGACATTTTTCGTGGTGATTACTACAGAATCTCCCTCGCGGACAAAAATCGGGGATATACGCGCCAACTTTTGGGCTGAAGCGATCGTATCATTGGAATGTTTCCAGTCCGGGCGGGTGCAAACCCTGCCAACAGAACACTGGCAGTCGTAGAGTTGTCGGCCTATCTCAATGCACCGCGCATCAGAGGTGCAGGGGTCAGTTGCACACGGATAAGACCAGAGGCAATGACGAGCTAAACCGTTGCTAAGCTCTGCCGAGGGGAGACCAATCAATCGGCGGTCCACGTGAACCATACGCAAGCAAGCTTTCATGTTGGCCGAAAGGCCCACTCTAGAGGTAAGATTGACACGTGGCTGGAGTCCTCCCAGATACAACTTGGGCCCTAAATGCAGTTGCTCTTGAGCCAGCCCAAGTTGCTTTACGATATCTCGGGAGCTGTCGACTTTGAGGACCATACGAGAGGCCGATAGGACTAGAGTGACACGATGCCAAGTGCCGTCGTTAACCCTATTGGCCGAGTAGAGGCTGTGCTGGCTGTTGTCGTAGATCAGGATTATCTTAAGAACACCATCGAGCAACTTTATGGTCAAATAACGAGCCGGTTTCTTATTGAAATTGCTGGAAAGGTTGTCAGAACCACAGTAAAGAACTAGGGCATCAGCTGACCTAGTTTTTATTTCCATGACAACTGAAGAAGACAAATCGATTCTTCCAACATAGAAAAAGGAGGAGTTCCCAGAGAGACTTAACGCTTCATAAGATTTAGCGTCGAATTCGGAGGAGCATGTCCAAAGCATCTGAAAAACAACGAGACACGCATTAAAAGACCAAATTTAGAATTTCCTTTATCTCAATATCCAACGTTACTTTAAACGCCAGCGCCCTATCACTGGACTTCCAGCGACCTTGAGAATCCTGCCTATCAGTGACGAGTTCGTAGAGATTGTGTCCATTGAAGATGGGATGCCGCAGACAACCCCGAAGACTTCTAGTTCCCGGCAGACCCTCAATGTGAGTCAGCGGAAACGGTGGAGACAACTTGGTGGAGGAGGAGGAATGGACACCTCCGAGATAAACCCACTCGATGTTGAGCTCGTGGTGTTTCCCGAAAGAGATGAGATTGACGGTGTGAGTACCGTCCACGATCAAGGTCACCTGTCTTCGCGATCGTTTCAGATAAAGAACATGCCAGACACCATCATTGAACTTGGTCTGAAGTGAAGAAAGTAAAAATAAAAGTTTAGGTCAAAGTATAACTCGAAACTTCACGAATTTCAAATTTATTAATTGAACTATGAGTAGCTAGTTCACCTGCGGCTTTGTGGCAGCTTTGGTAACCCCAGAACCCAGATTTACTTCCACCTGGACCCTGCTGTCCACGAGTCCAATAAGCAGGTAATCAGTGACCCCGCTAGCTAGAAAGATCAGTCCACTGGACCGCACTGTTTTGAACTGGAGACGAACGTCGCTGAATGTGCTATCATTCTTGAACGAAGCCCCAAAGAAGCTTCTTCCGAAGTATGACGCTAAAATAGTGTTAGTTAGATAAATATACTGGGATGAAAATTGTTTGTAATTTATATGACAGAATTATACTTTAAAAATCTTTTTCAAATTAAAAAAATAAGTATCATAATTAATTATCATATTAAAAAATGTTTAAGATTGTAGTACATAATCACTGTAATTAATACACCTATTTGAACAGTTTAAAAATCACACCTCTCAAAAACAAATTTTTTAACTCTACTAATTTTTGGGTGCATGAATGTTAAGGTGTATGTGTTATTATATACAGCCATTGGTATAATTTTACTAGAGTTTTAAATATAAGTCTTTAGTCTATCTCAAATATAACCACAGCTAATAAATAACTCTCAATTCTATTTTATTTATTTTAAATGTATTGAAATGTAAAAATCATTACTAGTTCAATTTGCAATATTTAAAAAAGTTGATTATGACATAATCCAGACCAATCCTTTATGAAAATAATGCTATGAAAATGTTATAGATAATACTGTAATTCATTAATTTCAGATAAAATAGTTATTATTTTAAAATTAAGTTAAACTAATTGGATAAATTCTAAATTATTTATAAAAATTTTATATTTTATCATTTGTTTTAATAATTGTTATATTTTTAAAATGAATAAAATATTAATTTTATAAATATATATATATATTGAAAAAGATTTAATGAATTCAAACATTAATAGCACCTAGATATATAAAAGTATGATTAATGTATTACTATTTAATTTTAAATTACTGAATTAGATTGTCAAAGGTTGATAGCTAGGATATACCTATAACATAAGTTTATATTAATCCAAACTTAAAATTATATTTTGATGGTAAATTTATATGATTTATGATCGGTACATACTGTTAAAAGAAACAGAGATGGAATTTGGTGAATTTTTGTAAGATTAATTGTAAAATAAAATAATTAAAATGGAATAAATATAAATAAATTATTAGGGAACTAGATATAAAGATACACGTTTATTGAAGAAACACTTATAAAATTTAAATTGACTTATTACACTGATTAAAGCTAAACTGATTAAGTTAACATTATAAACTCATAATAAAACATGGATACATATTTAACTAATAACTGAAAATTAATAGGAGATAAATACTAATAAATACTGCTTGATTTGTAATCAGATGTTCACAAATTTAGGGGAGAGGGGTTCCAAATGAGAAAAAGGAGCACAATAATATATTTTCATATTTTTTATTTATATATTATATATATAGATATATTCAAGGTTATCATTATTTACTTAATTTAAAATTCAAGGGTCAATTATAAAAATTTAACTGATTTAAAAGGGTCAATTATAAAATATTTAAATTGTTTTAATACAGCTATACTATAATATTGTTAAAAATCACTACTATGAATAAACAGATTATTAATATATAAAATAATTTTGTTTCAATGAATGTTCTGGTCCAACATATAATTGTACAAAATTTATATGAAAAAAATAGTATTAGATTTGAATTTAAGTGAGATTCAAGGGATATATGGTTTTCAATGGATAGTGGGAACCCTGTATACTATATGTATATATAAGATTGTATAAAATACAAAATCATTATTTTTAAATAATGACTTTCACAGGATCTATCTATACATATTATTTAAAGTAAATGTTGAAACAAGGGTAGCTTCTAAATATGTTTAAAACACAAAAAATGTGAGGTATTTATATTTAGAATGTATTTAAAGAAAAGAATTTGCTTTATAGCAAAACTTCAGAAAATTCTTAAGTGTGTGGACCAATAAATATATTTTACTTGAGTAGTATAATATTAAATAATTATTATCTTTACCTAGGTTAGGACCTTGACTGGACTCTCTAAGTTATTATATTGAAAGTTATATTTTTTTTGTTTTTATAAGAAATGAATAATAATAATGAAAATTTACTTTAATAAGCTATATTAAATCTTTTAGAAAAAATTTGTTTTAAAAGAAATGATTAAAAATATTATATCATAAAATAAGAATAAATTGTGCAAAAATGCAAATTTTTTAAAGATATAATATGACCAAATTTCTCATTTTTGTAGTGTAACTTTTTATTTTAAAGGGAGCAAGTTGAGAGAGTGAGAATTTCTAAATATTTTTTTCATAGCATTATGATGCCTGAGATTTACTTATTTCCTATCTATTTATATATAGAACTGAGCTGGTGATAACTGATCAAGAATGTACTTAGTGGGGAGGGGGGGCAAGGCCCCCATGCTTTTCACTGAATTTTTTTTTTAGAAATCCTTTTATTTATGGTGCCCTTATTTACATATGGTATAAATGCAGTTTTGTTCTGGCGCCTTTTTGTGAAATCTTGTCCTCCCAATGAAAAAAGTTTAGGTCTGGCCCTGCTGATATCTTAAATCTGTCAAAAATGTTCTGAAGGGGAGGGCTTCTTGTTTCTGACACTTGATATTAATATTTGAATTAAAAGAATTCTTATATAAGCAAATAAGTTTTTAAATGAAGTATTTTGATCACTGTAGTTTTAAACATCATTAAAGGCTTAATTGGCTAAAGATATAGATATGACAGCAATTTACATATATTAAAATATGGGATATTAATAATAAAAAGCAAGCATACAATAGTAAGATATAAAAAAAAGAAAATGAATACCAAAAAATGTTAATATAGATATATATAAAAATCAATGTATAAAAAATATATTTCACAATATATTCACAAGGGCCAGATTTCACAATAAAGTAGTACAACATCTATTTCAGTTTTATTTGGTTAATCTAATATCATCATAAAATATAATATTTTGCTATGTATTTACATTCATGTTTTTTAAAACTAGTTTGTTATTTTTAAAAATAATTTCAATGGCTTTATTTTCTTGTTAAATAAATAATTTTCTATAATTAGTTTTTTTTATAAACATACTATATTTTTATGAAGTACACAATATTTAAATTAATATTTAACATATCCTAAATTTGTAAAAAATATGGCTGTTATATCTATATCCACTTTAATAGTTCAGGCTTAATTTTTTTTATTTTACATTTCAGTTATAATTGTTTTTTGAAGACAAAAGACTACTTTTAAAAAGTTTTAACAATAACAAAAATTGTAAATAAGATTTTTTGAGGAAAATAATAAACAGATATGTTACCTTCTTCTAATTTAGAATTTAGATTGGATTTGTTTAAATTATTCAATATATCAGCACATGAAATTATATAACAATGTAATAAAAGTATCAGTAACAAAATAAATTCAGTTAAACGATGTTTACGTAACTTCATTTTTAATTAAAATGCATGACATGTTGCTATAATTTATAAATGAAACAAAACCATAAATGTATGAATTTTTTTAATTTATTTGAAATATCTCAAAAAGAGTTCACACAAAAAATAGTTTATTTAAACACTTCGCATTATTAACTCAAAATTTATTTATGAAATATAATATTTGTTATTACTTATTAAGTTAATGTATTAAATAAATATTTCAATCGCACTATTTTCAATCATCATTGTATTCAATAAAACTAAATTTATACAAATTTAATTCTATTGGTCACGCTAATTTCGGATTATATTGTAAAATTTTACTATAATCATGCAAGTGTTTAATGCATTATAGATATACTATCTTTATTTAAGTATACACACACATACACACATATATATATATGTATCTATAGTTTAATGTATTTAATGTAGTTAAAGTTATAAGTGTAATGTCTATGGGTCATCCAAAAAAAATTATAATATAGCACTACAAAAATTATATTTTATTGTTTGAGGTCAACATTATTATTATTATAGCAAAATTACACTTTTTGGTCATGTTTAATTATAGACTTTTAATTCTCAAATGGAACTTTTTTTAATTCATCTATGCGCTAATGTAAATGTTACACGTCTAATAAATAATAATGTGTATGATATACTCCCAAAGAAAGATTTAATAACAAATCACAACTTTTTAAAACAATTAAAAAAATTTAAAAAAACAATTAAAAAGAATAAGTAAATTACACATTCTCCATTGATAATATAGTATATATATATAATAAATATCAATATAATATATTACAATAATCTTATTTAATTATACCGCATATTTAAATGTGTTGAAAAGATTTTAGGTATGCATATTATCTTATGATTGATTGTCAACTCCATAATTTTTATTTTGAAATTATAATAAAGATTGATCCATTATTGAGGGATTCAAGATGAGAGGGAGGTAATTGTGTGGGTTGCAATTAACCCCACTCCCTTGGAGATTAATAAAAAAAACATTTTATTGGTTATTATACATTCAATAAACTTTCAAAAACTTTCCTATTCTGTTTATTCAATAATTTTTAATTAATTTTATTCATGAGATTTTTTGAGATCGGTACCCGCTAAATAAAACTAGCTGAGTTTGTCAGTATTTAATTGTTTATTTATAATTTTTTCGAAAAGCAAAAATACAACAAATATTTAATTATGAAATTTACCATACTTTTATTGCCATGACATCCCGGTAATTTTTTTATTATTCAAAATCCCTTATACCTCTTAAAAGAAGAGCTGGATCCGACCCTGAAACTAATATAAAATATTGCTGTTTATTTATCTATCATCAATTTCAACTAAAAGATTTTAATCATCGCCGAACGGCAGGGTGCGATTACATGCATACACGGCCAGCGCTGGCAAATTTCAATTGGGTGGCAATTTTTTATAAAATTTCCGACAAATTTTAGAATATATAAAATATTGGTACCTACATAATAAAATAATCACACCAATTACGTGCATCATGCATAAATTCTAGTTCTATTAAATTCATCTTTAAATTACTATCTAAATAAAATAAGGAAAAACAATTACATATGTACTTGAAAATGGTTTGTATAATTCATATTCATTGCTAAACATAATTTAAATAACAATAATCAATACCTGATATTCATTATTCACATACAGTCTAAACAGTGATAACACAATATAGACACATCATCAGAAAATATAGATATATAATGCATCATAATTAATATAATAATATAGAATATAGGTAATTCCTTTTTCCCCATTTTACTAAATTATTCAAAAATGTATAAAAAGTGTTTATTAAACGGATCCCTTTAGACCCGCTTCACCAGAGGTAGCGACCAGGCCTTGACTATGGGAAAAATTTTTTAAATGAGGTAGGGAAGGAATAACGGTCATAATGAATACCTCCTATATAGAAGTAATAACATGATTTTTCGAACATTTTAAACACCCCTTTGTACCAAATTTATCTGATAATTAGATCATATACAATTATAAATATACATAAAAATAGCCATAATATAGGTATACTATGTATATAGTATAAGGTACATGGAAGTAATAATATAATTTTTGGAAAATTTAAAGCCCAAGTATTTGTTAAAAATTTATCTGACAATTCAAGTCATATGTAAATGGCTTACAAAAATTAACCAAATTTGGATAATCGCCGCTATGATTTTGCAACAAATTGTTGAGCAATTTTGAAGATTGTATTTCATCAGTTCTTTTTTTCTTTTTTTCATCAAGTGGTTAAGACGACTTTGTTTCATTGAATTTCTGAGATAAGTTTTGAGACGTAGTAAACAACTAAAAGATCTCTCACTCGTTGAATTTGTAGCTGGCATTGTAACAATAAGTTCTGCTAGTTTGATTACCTCTGACATTAGCATTCTCTGGGTGGAGCTAAATAAACGAATTAAATTCAGCACATCATGCAGTGTCAGCTTTTGGCGTTCAAGTGGTGCTATTTCGAAAGTGCTCTACAGTAACTGAAGTTAAACCAGAAGAAGAGGACCATCTAAGTCACCAACAAAGAAGTCAGTCACGGTTGTCCGACATTGTTCGATTTCCATGGCTCCCTTAGCAGCCATAACAAGGAGTTCCTCGCATTTACTGTAAGCAGAGGAGTTATTTTGTGAAAATCTATCCGTAATACAGGACGTCATTAAATCCATGACCTCGAAATATGTATGCCGATAAAAATCTTTTGGTGAATGATGGTGCCCCTTCCCCAACTTCAAAACGTACTGGAGCCTTTCTCTGCCAGTGTAGACAAGGTTGATCGACATCGTTCTTTGAGGCTTCGCTAATCATCTTCTTCCAGAAAAGATCAAAATGCTCTTCATTACGCATGTTCTCAATGGTCGTCACTGTCAGTCTCGCAATTTCTTGGCCTTCGGCTGCGGACTGGTACTGGTTTGAAGTGTTTTGCTTAGGTTGTCACAACAGTTGAATAAAACTTTAGAAAGTTGCAGTCCGAAAAAGAATTTGAATTTGTGCATTTCGGATTGCACCCCAATTTCTCTCATTTCAGTATCTTTTGTTGTTTCTAGATACCATTCCCAGAGTTCAAGCAATGCATTGTAATTCTGTAGGACAGCATTGATTGTTGAAGCACGAACAGTCCATCTGGTGGTACAAAGAAGTCGTAATTTTG
Source organism: Vannuccia rotundouncinata (assembly GCA_034780395.1). Taxonomy (NCBI): domain Eukaryota; kingdom Metazoa; phylum Platyhelminthes; order Proseriata; family Coelogynoporidae; genus Vannuccia; species Vannuccia rotundouncinata. The sequence continues at coordinate 5,971 of JAUZNC010057951.1, read as the reverse complement.
GTGAAATATCGTCAACTTCTGAACTCTCAATGATGTTAGCAAGCTTCTATTTCTCGTTTTGGTGACACCTTGATCAGTTTTGTTATTTCAAACAGCTTGTTATCGAGCCATCTTATACAAAATACCAACTGTTCATAGACGCTTATAGTAATAAAAACGTGATAAAACGACTTTTACCTATAGAGGGTTTTTCACTAAAAATTCACTAGTAAGAAGGAAATTACAGAAAAGTTAATAACATAAAAAAGGTTATAAAGAGTTTAAACTATTTATTTTTTCCGACAAGAGGGAATTTTTCCGACAAGATGGAATTTTTCCGACAAGATGGAATTTTTCCGACAAGAAGGAATTTTTCCGACAAGAGGGAATTTTTCAGACAAGAGGGAATTTTTCCGATAAAAAGAAATTTTCCGACAAAAGCCTAACTTATTGGGGGGGGCAGCCGCCCCCCTGCCCCCCGGCGGTGCCGGCCATGGCATATGAATATTATATGAGGTCATATCAATTTTTTGCAGGATGATTACATAGGTAGTGTAATCTGACAACGAAGCTATTTATTCTTAGTCTACGAAAAGTGTAATTCTTTTATACATTCTCCCATATAAGTATTCAAATATTCAAATAACTAAAAATTCTTATACATACCCGTTAATATTATTTTGCCATTTGATTTGAAATGATCGTAATTAATAAACGAGTGTTTATAATGATGATCACTACAGCACCGGCGCCGCAATTTTATGATTGGGGGGCAACACTCCAAATGTTCGACAGATTCCAAATATTGAAACAAATTGGTATAACCAATTCTAACCAAATTCTAACCGATTGCAGTACTTTAATTAGGGGCAGTAGCATTTCGCCGTCCAATTATTTATTTATTATTTAAATCCCATCTCGTTGTCTGAAATCTCGAATTAGCGCCTTCTGTAAAAATATCAAATGTGGCAAAAGTGCTGATATGCTTATTGCTATGTAATAATTAAAAAGAATATTTGATACTTTCACTTTAATACTATTTAATAGCAACATGGGCCTCAACGCGTAATATGATATTTTTTTAACTTTCTATTGTAATCATATTATATCTATCGGTAAAGGTTTTACATTAGTAACCTTTATTTGTAATTATTCTTTTTTAGTTTTTTTTATTAATCTCCAAGGGAGTGGGGTTAATTGCAACCCACGCGATCTTGAATCTCCCAATAATGAATAAATCTTTATTATAATTTCAAAGTAAAAATTATGGAGTTGACAATCAATAATAAGATAATGTGCATACCTAAAATCTTATCATTAAATTTAAATATGCGGTATAATTAAATAAGATTATTGTAATATATTATATTGATATTTATTATATACTATATTATATTATATTATTAATAGAGAATGTGTAATTTACTTCTTGTTTTTTTTTATTTTTTAATTGTTTTAAAAAGTTATGATTTGTTATTAAATCTTTCTTTGGGAGTATATAATACATATTATTATTTCTTAGACGTGTAACATTTACATTAGCGCATAGATGAATTTAAGATGGGACGCAGTGGCCCAGAGGTTAGAGCGTAGGACTAACAACTTACTGTGCGAATGGGTTCGAACCCCGGTTCGGACCAAAAATTACTTACCTCGTCTCTGGCTGACAGCTGTGTCAGTCGTTTGCTGCGGCCCGAAAGGGTTCGGGTTGTATACTACTTGTGGTCTTTGTGCGTCTGTCACTCAGAAAATTTAGCTTTTAAAAAAAGAAGAAAAAAAGTAACTTCTCATACTCAAATTGTTTACCAATAATGAAAAAATTATAGACCAAAAAAATTGAGTGATTAGATAAAAACGAAAAAAAAGTAATAGTTACTGGAAGATCAAATTAACATGTATACCTAGGATTCCAAAATGAATACTATATATTTACCCCACCACTGTAACTACAAAGCAAAATTGATATAAATATAAATAAATAAATTAATTTTTATATACTATAAGTAAACTAGTTAAATTATATTTGTTTTTGTGTAGCAATCAAAACATGAATAGGTGTTACCAAAACAGACTAAATGGAAAATGATTTTTAAATATCGATTCTTATCAATCCGATTATTTTAAATTTTCGATTATAAGGCATAATCAACCAAAAGGCAACTTGTTTATTTTTATTTTTGTATTTATATTTATGAATTGTTTTCATTTATGCTTGTTTAAATGATTGTTTAAGTTTTTCCTTTCATTCAATATCAAATATTATACCATCATCATTATCCGTCAAATACAACATCAAATAATAGACGTGGTCCTGAACACCAACGTGCAGTATAACTGGATTAACTACCTTCATACATTTAATTCTTTTTCGTACAATTTCGTACACAAAAAATTATTTAAAAAAAATGTATAATATTAATTTTAAATGTATATTATTTAAAATTTAAACAATAGTTTACAAATTCGTTGGTGGAATAGCAATTTTTGTTTACGGTTGGTGAATAATCAAATTTAAGAACTTTATTATTAAGATTATACAAATTGAAATTCGTTGTTGAAATAACCAGTTATGCAATATACGTCAGTACAGCTAATTCTCCAAATTCGATTTTTAACATGTCCAGTTATTTATTTGTTGCTTCAATTCTAATATTGTATTAATAATTTTTAATTTAATCTAATAGTCCATTAATATAATTATTATTTAATACAAGTGATAATTTTTCAAAGTGTGTCAACGTAAAATCTGAGCACTACAAACGTAATTTCCTGTCCTGTTATGAGCATGTTTTAAAAAGATATAATAAACATTGTTATTGTTTTTTCGTATCTTATTTTCTGTTTTAATGCATATTTGTGTACATCTATGCTTTCACCAGCAAACAGTTTTATATATAACTTTCGATTTGTTTTTATTAATAGATATAAATCTTACATCTCAATATGTTAAAAGTTATTCTAAAAAAATTTGAAAAACAAAATTATAAAGCTGTAAAACATAATGTTTTATGGGATGTATTTAATAATTGTTGCAATATCGTCACTTCTATTTGAAAATTCAATTTATTCATAACCGCATACTCATATAAATTATCATGCAATATGATCATATCATCATGTAAATGCTTATGTAAATGATAATAAAAAAAATGTTGTATATAGATACAACTTTTCATTTGAAGGATTCAATAAAATAGAAATGTTGTTGTAAACGGAATTTGTAAGCCTGATAAAATTATAATATAGTGAGACAATGTACAAGTACAGCAAGATGTGATTAATATTGCAAAATCGGACGGGGCGAAATGCGATTTTAATTATTAATAAATAATCGGACGGCGAAATGCGATTTTAATAATTGATAAACAATCGGACGGCGAAATGCTACTATAACCCTTTAATTATCACCGGCTCCATCAACAGTTACCCAGCCCTTTGCTGCATTTTCAGAAGAAAAATTGTGGAAAGAAGCCCATTTCTCGTCACAAACAGAAAGTCTTTGTCCCATACCTCTTCTATGCAGAACATTTGACAAATCATTGCACATTTCTTCTCTGTTCTATTTGTTATGATCGTTCAGGGAAGTACCCAGCTTTTATTAGCAAATATAATGCATAAATTATCTTCATTTTCTCAAACAGAACAAAGATTTATAAAAATTTACAACCACTTTAAATGTCTGTCAATATACAGAACTCTATAAAGCTTTTTCCTATACTAATTTTATTCATGAGTACCTCGATCCTTGTATCTAGCTCCAACATAAGGGGTACTTTGGGGGTCTCTGGGGTTCAAACCAACCTTCCAAACACCTGCAGAGGTACATTTCGGAAGGTTTGACACCCTTATCTACAATTATAGGGGGTCAATGTTGGTGCCTCGTTCCTTGTAGGTGGGGTGTGCTAGCTGCCGTACTATATGTACGGCACTTAAAATTATATTGTTGTGTTTTGACCTCAAGAATAAGGAGTTTATCTTGAATGAATTTTATCGAAATTATATCTCATATATATGAATTAATTATGGATATAACTACAGCGACTGTCTAAATAATAGACATTCATAAAAGAACTCCTCGGGTGACTGGAATTCCTCGCCAACAAAAATATTTCATTTTTCCATATTGCTACCACAGTTCTACGATGCCTATATATTTAAATTTGAGTATTTTCTTATGAAGCTGAACATTTTCATTAAACATCCTTTCGTTACATAGGTCTTATGCTAAATCCGACATTCGAATAGAGCGCTCCTCCCCAACTAAAGGTAACGACCTACCGACGACAAAACAAGTCGAAGGATGTGGTAAACCAGGTTTATATTCACGATTCTCTGACGGATATTTCCTTGACTCGAAAAAATCGAAAAGAAAATATGGAGATTACGGTAAATATATGAAAAGATTGTCAATTGCTTAATTGCTAATTTTCTTTTTCATATAAATCATTTTACATTTTCTAGAAAATTATCAATCTCTTCATTTAAAGTATTTATAATAATAATAATATTATAAGATATATATTGCTGGTACTTATAGCTTTTGTGGTAAATTTTTAACGAATTACAATATTATATTACATTCAATGAGAACAATTATGGCTCCTCAAGATAATGATGATCTAAACTAAATCATTGAAAATAATGGTTGACTTATAATCATTATATCTCCGGACGCATCACCCAACATGCTAAACCATTTTATTCTATGGTCCTATATGTAATTTTAAATTCTAATCTTTTCTACAGGAAACGTAATAACTCACGAATGGGCGCATCTTCGTTGGGGAGTATTTGATGAATATCCAACCGCTGGATATCCAGAATTTTATCTCAAAAATGGGAAATTGAGCCCCGTTCGGTATGTTGAAAACTTTTATTTCCATTATTTAAAAAATATTTTCCATTAATTTATAATAAAAAAGTTGAGATTTTTATTAAAACTATTATAATATAATATAATGCCCATCATATATTACTTTATTTTTAAGTTATAATTTCTTATTGTGTTATATCTGGCATATTTTTGTAGATAATACAATTCTCTAAAACTACTGCCTCTTACTCCTCAAATAATGATTTAACTCGCGGAGTAATTTCGATTATAATTGAGTATTATAATATAATTACACTTTCAAATGTAAAATATGCTAAACATATTTAGCCTTGCGATTTAATAAGTATATAATATTAATACACCAATAGAATTCCTTAATATTTCTGTAACAGTTTTTGATTGTTATATAAACACAACGTGTTAATTGAAAATGTTACAAATGGTATTTCAGGTGTTCATCGAAGGTTGTCGGGTGGGTAAGCAACGAGGCTACTGGACGTCAGTGTCGAGTAAACAGTCAAACAAATACAATTGATGAAAATTGCAAATTCTTTGTGGACATTGAGGATACCAAATCGAAAGCGTCCCTCATGTATTACAGCTATATTAAATCGGTAAGAACTGTTTTTTTGGTTTCTTTATTAATTATTAAATCAAATTTTTATTTATTTTTAAATTGCAGATTGAAACCTTTTGTCACTCGGACAATGACACAGCTGACGATGGTTTGAAACACAACTCCGAAGCTCCGAATAAACATAACGAGATGTGCAAAGGCAGAAGTGTTTGGTCAGTAATGAAGGACCATGCTGACTTCACACCTGGAAGTAAACTGATTATGGTTTACATTCTAACTAATTCTGGAAATTATATCTCTTTATATTTATGATCTTAAAAACAAGATTTAATTTATAGAGAAACATATATTTAGATTTGCAAAATCATAATAGACTAATATAATAACATTTGTTTTCAAAAGCTTGATTTTTAAAATGTTTTTCTAAACTAATTTTAGTTGTATATTTCCATTATAGTTGTTGATTCATTTAATGATTTCGTCGATCCAATATTTAAATTCGTTCAATCAGTGGAAAGAACAGTTGTTATAGTTATGGATAAATCAGGCAGCATGCAGGTAAATCTGATTTACTTAATTCT